>JAUZSU010125345.1:0-17539 GCA_034780255.1 Parotocinclus maculicauda | reverse complement strand
TGTGAGTTTGTTTCGAGGGCTGTACTCTCTCTCTCTCTCTCTCTCTCTCTCTCTCTCTCTCTCTCTCTCTCTCTCGCTCTCTCTTTCTCTCGCTCTCTCTTTCTCTCTCTCTCTCTCTGTCTGTTTCAGGTCTAACAAGTCCTTTCTTTTCTCTCATCACCTCATCAGAAATGCTTTGTTCTCACACCCACCATAGAACAGATCTGAGCTCTAAGCCATGTTGAGTGATATGCTTAATCTAAATTATGCTGTCTGGTTCAGTGTTTACTGTTTATGCATGAAGCACATAAGAAGGCTCGTGTTTAATATACTGAATCATTAAATCAGACGTAGCTTTCTGTCTCCTGAGAGATCAAGAAGATTTAACCAAGCCGGTTCACATTAGAGGTGTCAGAACGAATTTGGATACACACTATTACCGTTCAAGTATACTTCCTTTATGTGTATGAAGGAATAGAAATACGTTTAAATTGAAATGTTAGAGCTCCTAAGCAGTCGCCTTTTGGATTGAATAAAAAGGGCATGTTTTATGAGTGGCAGTTCCCAAAGCCCCTCTTGATGAAGAGTGTGAAAACCATAGGATGCAGTTAATAGAACATCGATTAAATATGAAACCGAAAATAAATAACAGTGTTAAGCAGAGTAAAGGTCTGAACGGTGATGATTTGTTGATATGTTTGCTTTAAACATAAGAAAACACACAATATGACGAAAACATATCTGAATAAATAAATTGGTGAATATAATATAATATAATATATAATATATATAAAAAAACATTTATAAATACGTTTATTACGTATTTTAACTGCCATAAATATTATATGTCATATAACTTTGATGTTTAGCTTTACTTTGCATTAACTACTTTCATACATTATGATATAATTTACAGGCTGCGTTGAGCACGGACATTTTTTCTGCCATGAACACGATAAAAGAAAAGTTTGTTCTCTGCTTAAAAGTTTTAATTACATTGCCTGTTTTGGAAAGTTGTGATTCTTCACATGGACTTATTTCCTCTTGGTTGTGTGCGACCAGTGAGGTATGTTTATTTATGTTAATTTGCCATTGCACACATTTATATTTTGGTTCTACAGTGTGTGTGCGATTGTTATTTGTGCGTAAGCTGTATATTGCCATGTATTTGAATGGTTCAATGGCAGAATAAATCCATCAGCAACTGAAGAACCACTGCATGTCTTTCCTGCAGGGAGTGATATGTATAACAGTTTAAGTCTTGGATGCTGTGTGGATGTTAGATTTCCACTCACATTTTCAGCACTAACTCTGATGCATTTTCATTGTTTGCACACAGATTTCTTGTGAAAATAGCCTTTAAGTTTGCAGTAGCATAAAAAAGACTGGTAATGTCTGTTCAGTGTTAAATTCAGAAAATTCCCTGTTTCACGGAATGTAACACAGTCCTTAAACTGTGCATACCTGTATATTGAACATCAACCTTTTCCTCTAAATACCCACAATGCACATTTAAGTGGTAACATGCACATGTAAGAGCCCCACTAACATAGCCACTAACCCCAATCTAAAACCCCCAACTTTAAATGGTCAAATGGTTTTCAGTGTGTTTTAAAGAAATGAAAAACATTTCGATAATTGACTTTCATTTGATTGTATTGTTTTCCCAATTTTTGTTCTTGTCACTTGCATTGCATTATATTTTAGTGACTTTTTGTGGCGATATGAATCGTATTCCACATCCAGTAAAAATGTATTCTCAGTATAGTATTCTTTTTTTTCTTGATTTGTCAGAATCTAATATTCAATGTGGACAGCACGGTGCCTCACAACAAGAAGGTCCCGAGTTCAAATCCAGGGTGGAGCGGCTTGGGTCCTTTCTGTGTGGAGTCTGCATGTCCTTCCCGTGTCAGCGTGGGTTAACTCTGGGTACTCCGGTTTCCTCCCACAGTCCAAAGACATGCGTGTTAGGTTAATTGGCGTCTCCAAATTGTCCTTGACTTGCGTATGCAAAACACCCCAGCCGTGTAACTGGAAACAGCTGCATGCCGGTCCCAAGCCCGGATAAATGGGGAGGGGTGGAGAAAGCAATCGCAAACTACTCCACTATCCTGCCTAAATACTTCATGGATCACATCGATGAAGGACAGAAATGTGTGGAGATCAATGATCCATCAAGTGACCGAGTCGGCTGCGGCTGTATGGTTAATCCCATCCTCCATCTGGAGCAACCTAAAGTACTATATTTGGTCTTTAGCAGACATTTCTTTATTATGTCGAATATAATATGGCACAAGGAAACCCTCAAACTGCAAATTCATTAGAACTAGAGTAGCAGTAATAGGGTCTCCTCACATGAAAAACTTCTATAACATTTTTACTGGACAGAGGTCACTTAACATTCCTGTTCATTAAGTTTAGTTTTTTCTTGAACCTTTTTTTGGTAGGAAGACTCGTTAAGGTCATTTTCTTGTTATATGGTTCTCATACAGGAATGCAGTGTTTTTGGTTTTGTTTTCCAGATATTTTTGTTTTTTGTTTTTATTAGTAATTATTAATTCCATTAATCCAAAGTTATTACCACCCCCAATAGGTAAAAAAATAATAATAATTAGTAAGTAACCACCACAAGAGCGGAATGGCAATAAGTTATGAGCTCCCAGTAGTTAAACTGCTGAGAGCAGGAAAGACAAAGAAGCACCGATTAAGCACAAGATCAGTGAAACTTGCCAAGTCAGATCCTCAGAAGTAGCAAGCACGAAAAAAGAAAATAACAATGAAAATATGTTAGAAAGACTTGTGCGCTCAAGATCATTGTCTTGATTTATGACCCTCAGGTTCTCATACAAAAATGCAGTATTTTCTTTTTCTATTTTTGTTTATATTAGTTATTATTAACATAAATCATTTTTTGCTGTTTCCACCAAAACAATAAAAAATGAAGTCAATAAATGTGAGACAGTTAAATTAGTCAGCAAGTTCCCCATAATCTCATTAGAAGCTTATAACTTATTTGGAAAAGTGGTTTAAACCCTGAAAAATGGATCAGAACACTTCAGCGTAATTAATTCATTAATTTTCATATTGTTTAATCCAATAAGTGTTGAAGTACAGGGCACAAGGCAAGATCCAAACCAGATATGGTGCAGACACTTCAGATATTAACTGATTTAATATGTCTTTGGTATGTAGGCAGAAACCAGAGTACCTAGGGTAAACCCACACAGAAATGCAAACTCCACACAAGAAAGGTCCAATACTGGACCTATACCACACAGTGCTTTAATATGAATTAATTAATTAATTATTTACTGTCTCCTCCGCTTAATCCTAATCAGGATTGCTGTGCCTATCTGGCAACACAGGAACAGCACTACACTGGGCACCAATCTATCCTAGTGCACATACATTTATACACAGAGTGGCACACTAAGGGAAAGTCAGATTTGACTTTTTTTGGCAATTTAGAAACACCAACAGGTGTACCTGGAGTCCATCCATGTGGACACAGGAAGGACAGGCAAACTTCACACAGGTGAATCCCAGGGTTATGCTTGTGCATAGGCCAACAATGGGAAAACAATTTACTTTAAAAATGGATTATAACATTTATCGGACAAACAGTTGATCCCACAGAACCATGCATGATAGTCACACTATTTTAACCTTTATCCACATAAACAATTTTATTAATAAAACACTCGCTGACCCTCATATTTGACTTTCTAGTGACCTTAGTCTATGCCAAAGTGTCACTAAGCACTAATACATGCATAGACACACTTCTGGGCTAAACTTCCAGGTCAGTAGGCAGACATTGGTGGGACACCCAGCACATCTGCAGTGGGCACAGAGAGCCACAGGCTCAAAGGCAGAAATCAATTCATATTTGAGCTCTGCACACTAAGTGCCATCTGGCATGCACACAAGAACACCTGTGACCAGAGCAGTGCGGCCTGGCCCATCACCTCTATAGAGCAGTATTCAACTCCCTACTAATTTCAACAGCTGAGAATTTCCTACAAGGCTCCTTTAATATCCAGTCCTGCCTTTAATAACTGCACAAATCTCTAGAATATAATAGCATGCCCCATGGGTCTGTAACTCAGTATAATGATACACCCACGGTGGATTTTGTGCACAATGATACAATGTTCTTATTTGCTTTTATCCTGTCCAACATTAACAATGTTTTTAGTGGGTCATTACTGTCCATTAAATCACCCACTAACCGACAAGGTACAAGGCTTGCATGATATTGGATTTACAACGAAAACTACTATCCTAGTAGCCAAAACAGGAATAACAGTGTCCAGTAGGAAGTCAGTATTCCTCAATATTTGTCTTTATGACTGTACACATACAGAGGGTTAAAGTTTCTGACCTCTGCAGGCTTCATGCTGAGGCCTGCAAGGCTTATCAATCAACTACAAGGATCATTAAGTTAACTCAAGTACAACATTTGTATGGAACATAAAAGACTGAACATAATCTTTTTACAACAAAGCTTAGTCTTGACAATAGTAATGATGGCATCCAGAATGATCTATATTTTCTGTACTTTATAGTTCCAGTAAACTGTGGCACTCAGCTGGTGAAGTGTTTAAACACATAGGCAGCTACCACTGTGGTATACCTAGTTCTAGTCCCAGTGGTGCCTTTCTGCCAGATCAGGCATCATATACACACATTATTACTGCAACAACAAAGCCTGTCAGCCTGACATGTCATGTCCAAAGCACACAGTACACCTATGCCCCGTGTTCTCCAGGAGAGGTGGCATACCCCCATGAACCTAACCAGGACAAATGATATAATAAACATGGGGGGAGGGAAAATGTTTTAATCAATGTGCCTATGAGGGGAAAAAAACAATAGGATTTCACCTTGGTTTGTAATAGCACACTGTGTGAGATCCACATACCTATTTAAATTAATATTATTTGGAGTATCATATGTTAAATCTGCTTGTAGTTGTAGACTGTAATTTGGTATTGTTCCACTAGATTAAACGTATGGTATGCAAATGTATATAATTATACAGCATATTTCTCATCTAAATTAATGCAAGCTTTATGCACAAACACACACATTATAACTAAATCAGTAAAATAAATATACACAGTGGTGCTTTCTTTAACTACCTCTAGAGCCTTAGCTCGCTTCTTCAGAAATTTCTCAATATTCCGTGCTGCATTTTCCACCAGTTTCGCTGCGTTGTTTGGCTCCACAGTGTAGTAATTCTTATAATCCATGAAAATCTGAAGTGACAAGAAATACACATGCAGTAGATACTTGAGTCATAAAAACATAATTGAGCACACTGCATTATATTTCAACTGATTAAGACAAATGTAGTAATTTGATGGTATTTTTTTGCATGAGGAAAATTTTGTAAGAAAATGTAGATTACACATTTATACTGTACCCTTTTAGCAAGTAAGTGTGTTGATGGTTAAATGAGTGTGGTTGGAAAAGCTTTTAGACATGGGTTTTGATCTAAACCACAAGCCATATCCTTACATGAAGTGAATGTTCAAGTAGCAGTATTTTTTCCCTAACCTTCACTAGGCTCTTTCCTGCACTGGCCGTGTCCACCAGGGTGACCAGTTCCTGCTGCATCTGATCTACCCACTCCTTTACCCTGTAGACATAAAGATTAAAGAAATTTAGCACATGCAAAGCAATGGAAAACAGAACACTGCAATTTTGTATGCTAGCACCCACATTGCTGAGGTCCCCAAGACTATCCGGTAGCATAGAGGTCACTCCAAGAGGTCTTGCAAAAACTTAAATGTCATTGAATGGCAAACAAGCATACTAGTTTTAGTTTATGATTAACACTTTACAATGCAGATATTTTTCCCATTTACAAGCATGCAGCAGCTAATAGGATATCTAATTTTTTGCCAACTGTTTGCATGTGCACTAAAATCAATACAATCCAAAATAAAGCAAATGCGTGGAATTCCAAACACAGTCATAGTCTTGCCAATAAATAAGCTACTGCAATTGTGTTTGTAAGAACATTGTGATGCAATTGCATAAACACACTTACTCAACTTCTGAACCGGTAATCGGCAACAGATGACAACATGGCTATTACTCAAATTATTACCTCAGATCAGATTTATTGAGGTGTATATACACAGCTCATAAATTAGTGATTTTTGTGAGCCATGTATGAATGATATTCTAAATGAGTTGATAATACAAGCAAATTATTAGACTATATGTAAACATAGCCAAAGATGGTTTCTAATCACAAGGCACCACTGATCAGATATGGGATTCAAAACTACATAGCCCTTAAAGTGGCAAGTGAGTAGTGGATCACCAAGAAAGGGAGATCCATTTTTATTATTTTCATACTTTTATTTTCGCATTTAACATGACATCAGTATTAATGGCTTTTCATCACAGGACTAAGATTTCACTGATACTAGTCAGACATATATACAGGACCAATTTAGAGTGTATAAAGTACTTTTTATTTAGAGCGAAGCAGGAAACCAAATTAATCCCTCTTAGTAATTTAACTTTAAACAAATAATGCAAGTCATTTCTAATTTAACCACTTCATATAGATACTTACACTGCTGAACAAAGAGTTGGTATTAAAAAGTTATTTTTATTTAAATAAACAACCCAGAGTAAAAACAAGTATAAACATTAAAAGTGTATATATTCAATGAGCCAGCACTTTACAGACCTTTTGCTGCACTACCAAAGCATGTGGAAGATGTGTTTGGATCAGGTAGGGTAATATACAAATGCTGTTTTAAGTGCTTATTATGACTGGAGTTTAAAGTAATTTAGTTGAATAATTCTAGTTTAGTTTTCTGCTGCTTGTGTTGTTTGCTGCTATGAGTAATATAAAATTGTTTAAATGTAAAAACTACTTTGCTACCGTTTTATTTATTCTAAAGTTTAGTTCCATTAACAAAATCACCCATCTTTATTTGCTATTATGTTGTTTTACATTAATGAAATGCTTGTTTTAAATTCCTGTAAGCAAACCTGTAAGATTTTCTTAAAAAGTTACTAAAATCCTAGTTCTAAGACATGTCTTCTTGTGTCTATGTCTATAGGCCCTCGCAAGTTACTGTAAGAAACCCATTTGTTAAATGTAGTACCATAGTGGCCATGTGCAACTGCTACAGGACGGGAAAAGACAATTCAAACAGAACTGCATCCCCTTGTAAGTAAAAATTAATAGATAACTTAGTAAATATATAAGATATAATCGGGTATATTTTGTAATGTTAATGCTATTATGGTTCTTCCTAACTAACTTCATATGCCCCTAAAGTATCTACAGTTGGTAAGCCTGCATAAACTTGGCAAATGGACCAAATCCTAAATTGGAAAATCAATGTTCCGCTCAGTGGTTCTGACTTTGAAGAGCAGACTAGTATGCTTATAAAGGAAGTACTCCCTATTTTTTACCAAATGTACTGTGGTTTAAATTCAGACTCCTTTGTGTACAAGAGAACTATGGTTCAAGGTTCAACTGGTTCAAGGCATCTAACTGTTCACTGCAACAATAAGCAGTGAAAAGTACATTGTGGTAAAGGTCTTGAGTGCATTTTCTTAATTTATTAATTTATTATTTATATACTGATTTTTATTGCTTGGAAAATTAAGTGTAAGCTAGCAATTTTATAGTTCCCCACTATTTAAATTAATCTAGACTTAAGATAAAGGATTGGACCTTGTTTACCAAGGGATTCAAATCCTAAGACCAGTTTAGAGTAGACCGTGTCAGCCAGATATTTGGTTATTTTTTAAGTGGCTACAAATATTTGTTCTCCATATGCTGAAGTTTTACAATCCCTGTATGTATTTTGCAAAAGTACAAATTTGCATAATGTAAGCAGACTTATTTGGACATACTGTAGTATCTTACAAGCATGCATATTGCCTCTTTCAGTGAATTTAATATTCATGGGGACCAATCATACTTCAGATATCAATTGATTTAATATGCATTTGGTATGTAGGCAGAAACCAGAGGTAAACCCACTTTTTTTGGTGCTTTGTCATATATACAGTATATAGACTGCATACATATGCACTCAAAGTAAGCACAGTTTGTAAACATCAAAAACTAAATCCAAAACAATCAGGTTACTAGGATGTGGGTTTTTTGTTTTTGTTTATTTTTTTGCTACAAGATTTTACTACACACTATACAAGTATGCCTGCTTTTTGTGCTGCCTTATTTTAAAGCTACTCTTGATCAGATTTTCCACTAAATGGGAAAAGCCCTACAAAAGTCATTGGGGAGTTTGCTGCCAGTTCGCACCCATTCTACCTCCAGCCATGGCACCAACACTATGTACTAGAGATGCACTATGTACCAGAGACCAATATCCTGTCCATCAAAAATACTTGCTTGCTAGAAATACAGTTTAGTGAGGGAGAAATGTTTGTCATGCTGGACTAGTGAGCAGATCCATTTACATTTAGCGTGCACCCTTATCCAGAGTGATTTTCAGTAGATGCAGTCTCGCATTGTACAAACCAAACATTGAAAAAAAATCTTTAGCTGAGCTGCTGAATATATACTCACCAACCACCTCATTAACTACAACCTGCTATTACTGTGTTGGGCCCTTTTTTAATTAACTGCCCTTATTCTTTGCGGCATAGATTCAATAAGTTACTAGAAAGATTTCTTAGTTTAATCCACATCCTAATCCTAGGCCTAATGATTTATTTCAAATGTAAATGCTCTATCAGCAACCTGAGTCACAACATTGCCAGCTCAGTTATCTAAAGGTACCAGCTATCAAGCTACCTGCAAAGATGTCAAAGGGTTGACAAATGTTGGCTATTTTAAGAGCTGAGAGTGAGTGGGGATTGGTTTGCTTTTGTCTTTTCATGAAATTACAGTTACAATTTAGTTTGCACTGTAGGCTCACAGCACACAATGGAAAATCTTTCATCCTGTTATGTAACTTCCATAGTGCAGTATTCTGATCATGTTGTGTGGCCATCATCCTTGAAAATGTCCAAGTGAATTTGATGACTAGCAAACAGTATTTTTACATTTGCAGGACAAAAGTTCCGTAGCCTTTTATCATAAACAAGGTTTTTGCACCAACATGCCAAAAAATGTAGCTTGAAGTTCACCCAATACATAACACATACTTAAGACCATAACAAAATAGTTTCACTGTCACTAACATTTGAGATATCAAATCTCTACAACCGAGATCTTGGAAGAACATTTATCTGTTGTGTATAGCTTCTCTTTTAAAGCACTGCAATTAAAGGGACACAGTTTCTGTTCTAGTGAAATCCCTAGATCTCACCATGGTGACCAGTGGTGGCTCTAACACGTGCGTGTGCGTGCACACATTCACTATCTTAATGTATTGCCATTGATGGCTGTTCATCACATCAAAGCACTAAAGAACTAAAAGTTCAGCCTCCCCATTCAAGTACATTTGATTGTTCTGTGCTTTCTGAGAGTGCCCTCACCTTACTCTGCACAGCAGAACAAATAAAACATTTACCAAAATAGTATTGCCTCAAAATGAAATTTCTGATTAAATTAAATGTTAATTTAAACTGGGTTCCTTTTTGTTTTGCCAGACATGGTCTATTTTAGTGGTTTACTTTAAGGCTGCTCAGGATATTACAAATGCACTCAAATGGTGTGAATGGTTTTCATTATGTAGAAAATTCCATGGACCATATAATCTGATTTCTTTGCAATAAAGTTTTATGATAACTTACTCTGCCATAGACAAACCCAGTATATAGTAAGGCCATGTAATTTAAAATGTAATCATATTGTGTAAGCACATTGAGCTTATGTTGCTTCATATTATATGCTAGGGAGTGGCATATAATACCTGTAGATGGGTGAAAGTCTAAATTTAAATTTTTCTATTCTTTTTCATTTCATGTAAATGAATATCAGTACGTGGACTATTAGTAATTTGCTAAATCTGCATCGTGTAGCCTCCTGCAATATTCATATATGCATAAAGTCATGTGCTAATCCGTTATATTGTACTTTCTTTTTCTGGTGGTGGGTACATTAACTGCAGTCTCTAACGGTCTTATCTACATCAATGCTGCAACATTTATTAATCATGCAAGCTAAGCTAATGACCTATTAAACTGAGTACGACTTAAACATGTTCAGTAATCGCAGTTCACACTGGTGTTTGTACCTTAAGATAAACAAAATCTGGTGTTACTTACCCTAAACATAATACACAAGTCTAGTCTTTCTTACAAATATCTGATTTAATCCATGCCCAGGTCAAACGCATTTAAGATGACCAGAAGTAATTGGGGCACAAAGCTGTAACATGTAACAAAGACATTTAAGTTTTCAGTTAGAGCATCCAATATAAAAGTAAAACCCCTCTACAAAGGGAGGAAATTGTGGACAGTGACTTGGATGATTAGGTACTGAAATGAAAAACAGAAATATCACTTACACTTGTGGAAGTTTTTGAATGACATTTTAAATAAAGTGCACTTTGTGCTGTCTGGGGTGTTAGTGTTCTCCAGCATAATCTTCTTTTTAAATTGGCTGTGTTTTTTGGGCTTAATGTCCACTAAAGGTTAGTAAGTTTTTCTGATGTTTGGGACTCTGGCTATTATTACGTGTCTGTAACAGCCCAAACACCTTGGGATTCCATGTAAGCATTTTCAGCACAAGTAAATGGTGTTTAGTGTGGCGGTTCTTGAAATCTCTTAATTAATGCAGATTTTGGAGACATTTAGACATTCATTATCTAAAACTTTCATATTGTCCAGTCCTATACTGAACAACTACAGGTAGGTTAAAGTTTTGCCAAGATGACACACTTGGGAATTTTGATCTTTACTTTCAACAGCTTGGATTGCACCTTAAGACTGTATAAACTATAAGGTGCTCTGGATAGGGGAATTTGCTAAATTAATTCAAATACTGTTGCTACTACCCCTGCAGTAGTTGTCTTGTAAAGATCACATTGGAGGTGCATGGTTAAAGGAGCTGCAGTACTTTTTTTTTTTTCACTTGCTTTAGCCATATTAATGTGCCCAATATAAGGGGAAAAAACATAACCCTTTTGATATTTGATATACACCACGTTTAATGCTACACTTCATGTCTGTAATAAAGCTGATACCCTTTGGACAGATGAGGCAAAATGTGACTGGTTGTTCTGAAGGAGGTTTGACAGTTCACATGCTGTTATGTAGTCCATGTTTAAGAACATGAAAAACCTATGTATATGCTGAATGAAACATAAAATGAAACTTTTTTTTTCCCTTTTTGGCTTATATAATAAATAATGATAATAAGAATGATACACATGTATAGTTGTCCAGGGCACAAAAATTGACTGTCTCGATTGGGAAATGCTGTGGCCCCATAACCATCGTCGTTTCAAAGCACTGCATACTAATGGAGGTAAATTCACAAATGTACCCTAATTAAGAAACAAGGAAAGTTGTTTTCCCATGTTATACCAATTTGCATTGCAGGATGGGTAGAGGACAGAATAATGCATTGTGTCAAATGCATTTCCTGGTGTTATACCAATGTCTTGATTTCTGAGAATTCCTTGTCAGTTTTTCATAATTGTGATAAAGTACTTTCTGGGTTTAAAAAAAGAGCTAATTTTTTAGCTGTTTTTGTTTACTCTTGCTTAGTGAGGTTTCCCATTAATATTCAAAACTATATTTACTGTACAATGTATAGCAGATCATCCAGAACAACATCAATTTAGTAAGCATTTGAATGTTGAGGGTCTTGCTAAAACTGACTGCAACTTTATATACTTTATATAAATGTCACAGATTGATTTAAATGTGCCATAAAACTGTTTGTAGTGTTACAATACATAACATGTCACAATACATTTTAGAGATTTATATTAAACCAGCTTAATGTTAGATTGTATGCATTGTCTTGGTGAAACTAAATGGCACAATCTTCTAATTACTTTTGTCTCAATTTCCTATAGAAAAAATGCCTGCTAAGACAAATACATTTATCCTTATATGTAAAAGGAAGCTGAATGGTCTGTAAGTGGTTAGTGGGGTCACCTCCCAGCTCCAGATATTCCTAGTTCAGTCTCAACTTTGGACACTGCCTGTACGGAGTTTGCACATCCTCCCAGGGTCTGCTTGGGTTTATTGTGGGTACTCCAGTTTATTCCCGCATTCCAAAGACATGCAATAGGTTAACTGGTTTATAATAAATGCCCAAACATACATATATCTGACTAGTATTGAATAGCAATAGAGGCTGAGATGATAATAAAGAAACAATAGAAGATAGGGAGGCATGTGATAATATAGTACTCATCCTTTTGAAGACATTCAAAAATAAAAGCTGATGCAAGGCTGCTTTGTTCTTTTTTCTTTTGTTCTTTTTAAATTGGTCTCTAATGTCCCAAATGCTAGATTCATGTGGCAGGCGTTGCTAGACAAATTGGCAGGACCTGGATGGTAGGTCTGAAAATAACAAATAGTCTGACACAGCAATGGGTGAAAAGTGAACATTGCTAGCTGTACTGCACCACTAAAACCTTAGTTACTCTTACTACTCGTTTTCTTACTGTTTGACCCTAATGAAATTACAGTAGTCTCCAATATCTGTTTGTTTGTAGTTGTTTTGAGGTCTGCATTGCTCAAATCAGTCTCAAACATATTTTGTGAGTTTCTAGATTCAGGCAATCTATACAGTGATTTACAATTTAAATGTCTGCTTAATTGGGGAGGGGGGTGTATACAAATGGTTACATAATATTATTTACTTCAATGTCTTTAATCCAGTGAGCCCATGGTTTCACTCACAACCATTAGGATCAATTTAGCAGAATTATCTCTCCCTGTGCTCCTCTATAATAAACTAGCTAATCCATTTACAGTCTGTGGATTACAGCTCAACCTAGTATGGAAGGCAATTGGTTCAAGCCCTTTTTAAGAAAACAGCTAAACATTTAAAAAAATTAAATGGGAGGAAAGCAATGTAATGCTGCAATATAAAGTTACCAATTCAGGTTTAAATGAACTTGAATATTCTTCATGTGATTGACCCAAACAAACTTCACATCAGGCTAAACAAACGATAAACAAAGCACACTTCTAATGCCTTTTAGAATCAACATCAAAAGGAAAGAATGACAGGCTTCACCCACATCTGTCCAAAGAGATATCATTACCCATCAATCAGAGAAGATAGCTACTGTTTAAACACATATTCACATACAGTATTTCACTGACTTCAAATCTTGCCCCCAAATCTGTCTTGTCCAGGTGGGCCGTGTAACAGCCTGCCTGGATTCCCTGGCAGTTCATCCGGGAACTAATTACTTCCTCCAACCAGGTATTCCCTGGGTAGTTCCTCTCTCATCTCACCTTCTTAAAGGATCATTAGAGAGTTAGTCTGCAGTAACATCAATACCGGCAACAGGCAACTAACACACTGCACTTCAATCAGGGGACCATGCTGAGCAATGGCAAGCCATGCGTTAAAAAGTAAATAAAATATAATTTTGTTCTTCATTCAATAAATTGATTGTATTCTTGCTCCCTCCACCCATTCACAAATTCTGTTTAGTATAACATCATATGTATCTCATATGCCTTTTCATTCTGTAATCATTTTGGGACATTAAGGTCCAGAAGCCCTATGAACCAGAAGGTCTATGGCTCAAATCCCAACTTTGGCAAGCTGTCACTTAGCCCACAAATTGTAAGCCTATCAGTTGTAAGTTGCCCTGGATATGAGCATTTGCTAAATGCAGTGTAAAATGATCAGAGGCAAGAGACCGCCACACTAAGCAACAGCATCTTCTTCTTGGCTGTGACAAACTGGGTTTGATCCCTGTGCTGGGATCACATGAAGCTCAGGTGTAGTGGTTGCATGACCCTTACAGTCAGTAAATTCTGATATAGGCTCCAGACACCCCCTCCCCAACACATACATTCTGTCTATCATAGAATATAATTTTAATTCTAAACAAATGTCCATCATGTTGATTACAATTAACTATATCACTAATTGAAGTAGTAGTAACATGTACTAATCTAATGACAGGTGCATTATAATATTTTACAGCAAATATAACAATTGCCACTGATGCAATATGATTTTCCTGTGCAATCATATTAGTTATACCATCAGTGTAAGCAGTAGTACTACTATTAGTAACAGCACCACTTTGAACTGCCTAATTAGTTGAAAGTTGCTATAGCAGTTATGATGGTAATTAATTGTTTTTGCAGCCTGAATTTGAATCCCAGATGACCCTTCATACATGGAAGCATGCGATGGACTGATGCCCTGTCAATTAATGAATAAGCCCCCTCCACCTTGTGAATTGCATGTTCAGCTCCAGAACCTTGCCTGCAACCCTGACCAGGATAAGCAGGGATATAAAAGGATATCTTGCTTATGTTGCTGTGTTTATTCATTAGTACCAGAATTATTAGCGATAGCACCTTTAGCTTCTATGTGAAAGTCAATAATAAATACTATTCGTATTTTCATATCTACTTTTTAATATAGTTCAGTGTTGCAAGGGGTGTCCAGCCTTCACAAAGTACATACGTGCACTCACTCTAGGACACTTCAGAGACTCCACCTGAACGAACTGGAGAAATTCCACACTGACCCAACATGCAAACTCCACACGCAGTGTACGAGGAATCAAACTGGTGAATTTTTGAGAAGTGGGAAAGGGGACTAATAATTGTGCACATTAATAAATAATTTAATAAAAAAATAAAAGCTATTATTGATTAAATATAGCATAATTCAGTGTGTATTATGACAAGTGTTTAGTTGATAGCAGTTGAAGTAATAGTATAAGCTTAATTTTAATTGTGACAAATAATTTATACTATTGTAGTAGCATCGGTGACAGCAGTCAAATTCTAATCTTCGTTTAGAATTACTTTAAGTTGCATAATGTCTTGCTTTATAATGCTAATTAGTATTGGTACTAGCTGTTATAGTTCAAACCACCAGTATTTCTTGAGGTACTTGAGGCTGTACTGTCAGAAAAAAACATGTCACCACTTAAAGTATAACGTAAATGTATATCTCACTTTTTACAGTTTTACATTGTATGTCGCTAAGCATTAACCATCAGTAGCTACCATGCTGAGGTCAGAGCGGTCGCTACACAGCCCCACAGCCCCAGAAATCCCTGGTTCGATCCCGACCGGCGCCTCTACGGAGTTTGCATGCCTTCTTGGTTTCCGCGTGACCAAATACATGGATAATGCATAAATTATCCACACTGTACACATTGGCCACACTGCCTTGGTGCGTCTGGAGCTGAACACAACCTTGCACCTAACACGAATAGTCGTTGATGCTGATGTGACGTTAAGCAAAGAAAGAACAGCGTATGAAGCACTCTAAGCTGGCATTGTTTGACTAAGCAGACTGACTTTTGTGAGAGGGAGTAGCTACACGCGGCGCATTTCCAGTACTTACATGAGTGAAGTGGGGAACTGTGAGGCGCTGGAGTGATGAAGTGCAAACCACAGCAGCACCATCAACACCGACCCAGGACCGACTGCGCGCGCCATGTCGCTCCTAATGCGTTTACCTCCAAAGCTTCTCTTCTCTTCTCTCCAGATAAGCGCTCCTGCCCGCCTTCTAGTTAATCTGATTAACCGTCATCTGGTTAAATTAGATCTCCAGCCCTGGTAGTGTCCCTCGTCATGATGTTAAATATACCTCCGGTTTCCGATCCCGAGCGCGTAAACCGTCCACTTTCCGTACGCGCATTGGACACTCATCCGACTCTCATTCGTTTGTTTTAAGATGATGTGTAAAGCTGGCAGGAGAAGGGCTGGCTATAATGGTCAGATCGAGGTTCCTTATCTTACCACAGCCACAAAGCCAGCTACCTACTCTTGGCATCTCTATCTGTATATCGCGCCTGTGTCAGTGTTTTCGACTCTCTGCCCCCTCTTTCTCTTTTTCTCTCTCTACGTTTCTCTCTACCTCACTGTTTCATCTTGTACCCAGGAGCTACCATCTAATTACCACACACCTGAAATCAATTAAGGGTGTGCACCAATCTGCATTGTGATACCATGTCAGAGTAATGTTTTAGAGTATGCAATGCTAAATGGAAGTTGTGATCTCAGAACAGCCATGGCACCACTGTTGGGACCCAATTGTTAGGTGGCACAACCTATGTAGAAAGCCATTCTCATTAGTAGTTCCTGGTTTTACATATGCACTGATGGACAATCTGATCCTGCCCATGCCCCATCGCTACCAGTGGGTTTTTTGGCAGTCTTGGGTGATCATACACCCTACCGAACAGTCAGTGTGGCACTCTTGTCCAGTTTAACATGCTTCTGAATGTCCCTATGAATGTCACTTGCTACATCAATCACGCTAATTGAGTTTGCATAGATTTGCATACTCAAACAACGTTCTTTGACTTCTCATTTGCTTTTCGGATGATCTTGTTTAATGAAATTCAATCAAATCACTTCATATTCATTTTGAAATGCCCCCTAATTATTGTGATTAGTGAACATATGGGGCATGCAATCTATAGAATCTAGACAAAAAGTTAATAAATGGACAAAACCGGTAGTTGGGATGGGACCTAACAGGCAACACAACATAGCCATAGACAAGGTGCTGGTTCATTGGACCATATCACTCACATATTGGATGCTTTACCAACTGACCCACTGCTTGTTCTCTGAATGAGGGAGCAAAAACAGCGATTGGACTGGGATTTGAACCTCTCCGCCAGAGCTGTAAGGCAACAGCAAAAAAACACTGTATTAACATGCCACCCAAATAGTAGATTATGTAATTTCATTCTAGTCAGGACCTTGTAGTGATCTGGAGCCTATACTGTAATTCACTGTGAGCAGAGAAGTTCACCCTGGGTGGGGTGCCAAGTCATTGCAAGGCACTGCTGGGGTCACTGGTGCACCCCCCCTCCCCACCCCCCCATGCCCTTCTCAGACATTTCTTTCACAGACATGGTATTTTTTTATTGCTATTGAGGCCAGCTGAGGACATGTTGTTCTAACAGTTAAAATCCAAGACTGTTGACTAGAAGGTCCAGGGTTCAAGTCCTGCCTCAAGTGGCCAATGTGGCCATTTTGGGTCTTTAAGCAAGTTTCTTAACATAGTGTTAATGCATCAGTCACGATTCCCTGGACAACAGCATGTGCTAAATGTAAATTTAAAATGATGAAATCAATGCTTACTTATAATTCAATCTGTAATTCATAGAAATATGCTTAATGTGATTCTGATGTATTAGATACCTGTATTAGACAGATCTCTTAATTTGTTGTACTTTTAAAAGCTACCACTTAAAAATAGATATATTAATCATGACTGGATCAATAAAATACAGAAGGGGAAGGGTACATGAGGACTAAGTGGAGAGTTTTACAGTCGCATAGGAAGGCTACTGTGTAAAAAGTTTATGCTTCACCAGCTTTCCCTTTTCACAGCCAAATACATTACAGTGCATCCGGAAAGTATTCACAGCGCTTCACTTTTTCCACATTTTGTTACGTTACAGCCTTATTCCAAATT
>JAUZSU010125334.1:0-17541 GCA_034780255.1 Parotocinclus maculicauda | reverse complement strand
CTTGTGTTGTCTTTGACTACTATTTAAATTGGTTTGATGTTCCGAAACACTTAAGTGTGACAAACATGCAAAAAACAAAAAATGAGGAAGGGGGCAAACACTTTTTCACACCACTGTAAGGTATGTTTGGGGAATTTCAAGTAAATAACACATTGCCAGATGTTACACAGGGTGTACTGGACATTTGCTTGGATAAAGAGAGGAATTCATTCTAATAAAAATTTTCAAAAATCAGTGTCAAAAGTCACAGTATAAAAAGTTGGTAAAAGACTAGATTTTACACCAAGACGTCAATTTCAACATTGAGCTAATTTTGTAACAAACCATTTTGTTTTTTTTTTTATTGTAACAAAATGTTGGTTTTGCATGTCCTTTACAGACTTGAGTATACTTGAATATATTGTGAGCCACAAAAAAAAAAAACATTTTATGTTTTAGTTTTGTTTATGTTTTTAAAAAAATTACACTTTATCAAGTGTCTAACTTTTAACAGGTGTCTAACAGACTATATATATATATATATATATATATATATATATATATACAGGTAATGTTATTTTACCAATAATACTTAATCTTTTGCATATGTCCGTAGCTGTGACCATTTATATAAATATTAATATTGTAACTATATATATTTTGTATATTGCTTTAGAAGTTGATATTGACTTTGATCATCTACAACTGGACGAGGGCAATGGAATGTCTGAAACACAGCTACTTTCGGATGAAGATGATGAGGTTGATTTTACAGAAGACAGTAAACTATGGGCAACATCCAAACCAGGCTCGGTCAAACCAGTTACTGATGATTATGAACAGGAATACAACGAGGAGAATTCTGACAGCAGTGAGGAAGCTGAATCTAATAAACCTTTTAATATAAATACAGAGGCAGAACATTCTGTCTTTCATGTTACAGATTTTGATCAGTGTGTTGAAAATATAATGGCAGAAGCACAACAAACAAACCAAACAGCTGAGGGATGCACAGCAGAGGAAGGAAGCATGCAAAGACACACAGAAGAAAGCGTACAGTATGGTCTAGTCGCTGGTGTTAGCATGATTAGTAATGAGGAGCTCAGCGAGCTCATTAATTCCTCAGATTCATCAGAATTTGAGGAGAATCTGGAAAGTGCTGAATATCAGATGCTAATTGGACAAACATGTTTAGTCTCCATTGAGGCTCAAACACCAGAGGAGACATCATCAGGGTCAGGTGAAGGACATCTGGAGATGTCCAGTGCAGAACAACTTTGTCTGACTAAATCTGGTGGCAGTAAAGACAAGAATGCTGGTGCTGAAAAACCCAGTGACTTGAGAGAGTTTACAGAGGAGGACCAGGAACAGATAGAGGAAAGCCTTGCAGATTACCCATCAGATTTATCTCATAGTGAAGGTGAAGAGTGTCAGGAAAGTACAAATGAGCCACTCTCCAGCCAAGAACAGAGCAGCTTCAGTATGGCAATGAAGGATTCGTCAGAAACAGCAGGTCTAGACTTATCAAAAAGAGAAGACTTCGAAGGTGTTCTCCAAAAATCTCTAAAAAATGACATCAACCCAAATGAAAACATCAAGTGTAAGGAAGATTCTGCAGATTCTTCAGATTATGACAATGATGTAAGTAGTGATGATAACAGTACAAGTCAATTACCCCCATCTGTGAATAATGAAGAGGAGTGGAACAGTAAACAACAGCAAGATTACATCACATGTGATTTGCTGAGGGTTGCTAATAATGATTACACATATCCAGATACAGAGAATACAGATTGTAGCAGTCCTGAAAAGCCAACTGCAGACTGTTTGCCTCTTTATCAGCCAGTATTGGAAGAAGAGTGTATAAACCCAAGCTCCATTTCATGTTATGATGCAAGCAAGCAGTCTACTGATGTGTACCCTGACATAAAATTAGTTCCACCAGATGCAACCATGAGAGACTATAGAGAGGCATCAAACACTATACAAGATACAAGATCCAAGACTTGCAATGCACTGTGGTCATCAGAACTATTGATGGATGTAGACAATTTGCACTTTAATGAATATGACTGGAGCCTAACTGGAGAAGAACAATTTGAGAATTTAGGTGAAGGAGAAAACATGGAAAATACAGATGAAGCCCTAGAAGACTTATACAGCTTTGACGATGAGGAAGAGAACGAGCAAAACTGGGAGCAGGAGAAGACCAGGATTGAGGCATTTTACAGATTCTATGGTGATCAGGATGAAAGAAAAGATAAAACAGGTATGTGCACTTAATCTGCTTAGTTTACATTCATTTTATCTGGTTTACCTTCCATGTACTGTACTCTGCAAAAGTCTTAGGAATCCTATATTTATCCATTAATATACTGCTTTTTCTTTATTTAAATTTTAGTGGTCACTGCACTTAGTAGTAGTTCTACAATTACAGACTGCTGTCTATAATTTGTAAGTCTCCTTTACTCTGTTCTCAAATGGTCAGGACTTCCACAGGACCACCACAGATCAATCTTGGCACTGTGGTGACACTATTGTAGAGACAATCACCTTACTGTTCCATCTTGTAGTTGTAAATTTAGAGGCAGTAGCTTATCTGTTGTTGTACAGTTTGTTAGACATCCTCTTATTCTTCACCAGTGCTCACAGGATGCTGTCTACAGATTGCTGTTAGCTGGACATTTTTTTGGATGGTGAACTGTTTGTACTGAGGTGGTTTAAAACTCTAGCGGCACTTCTGTGTCTGAGCCACTTGTATCAGTACACCACACATTAACGCACCACCACCACATCAGTGTCACTGCAGTGGTGAGAATGATCCACCACTCAAATAGTACCTGATCTGTCTGTGTCCTGGCCAAAGAACATAATAAAGGGGACTAACAAAGTATGTAGAGAAACAGATGGACTACAATCTGTAATTATAGAAATACAAAGTGCACTGACTTTACTAAAGAATAAGCAGAAAGACTTTTTTCGTAGTACTGTAGGTGGAAATTCCTGTTTGTATTCACAATTTGTCAGCCTTGCTCTACACTGTGAATCAAATGAAAGGGACAACCATGGGACCACCACTGAGCTAATATGAACTGGGTGGTAGACAGTTCTCAATATAGCAGTACCATTGGCATGGCTGTGCTATTGCAGTGGTATTGTGTATGAAGTTAATATGACAGTCTTATACACAGTAGGATTACATAAGCTTGTAAATGCATCAGTGTCAGCGTTGGGGTTTAAATTATTCTTGCATATTCTATGTAGATACATAACAAAGTAGCCAGTGCTAGAGATTATACACTTATACCAGTGCAACAATCACTACCATGCAAGGACCATGCTAACCTGCAATGCGTTTATGACCAAAATAATAACTGGTCAGTCTTGGTCCTATGGTGCCTTCTTTACAAAACTGACACTAGAGTGATGTGATATGTTGTGCATATTTAACTTTTTCATATTGACTATTGTCCAATAGTAGTCAAACGAATTTTTAAAAGTTTAAGAACAAGATAGGTACACTTAATAAAATGCTAAATAGACATATTCCTACCCATTCTACCCTCTGTAGGCAGGAGCCCAAAGGTTACCTTTTGTTTGGATCAAGAATCTTCTGAATATGAAAATGATTCTGACAGGCAAGTCATTCATTCATTATGGTTTTAAATATGTAAGACTATGTATATAACCCTTATACATCTTATACATGTTTGAGCAATATGCCTTACACCTTGTTTATCCTTGTCTGATAGCAGCGAAGAGGAACTTGACAATGATTCCATCACACTGGTCCAAACAGTGAAACCAGAGGTAAGTATATAGATCAGTATAACTAGTTTAAGTGCAGAATAACAAACAGTGAAATGTGGTAGCAGTGTTTAAATATTGTTCACATTGCAGTACCACAGTGACTCAGACGAAACTCTGGAGAAGCCCTTCTCTCACAAGTCAAAAAAGAAACCATTGTTTTGCAAAACCATGAGTGCAGCACAACTTCCTCCAAAAAACAGGGTACAGTGCACCTCATCTTCATCATTAGTAATGTATTTAGATTTAAGGAATACTTACACTGGGCCTAATGGCATAATAGACTGGTTTTTGTCAAAACTTTTGTTAAACATGTAAAAAACAGTTTCCTTTGTTATGGTTGTTCTGTTTGTAGTTATATACACAATTAATTATATACTATGTAGCCAAAAGTTTGTGGGAAAAAAAACAAAAAAATGACTTTTTAGTAAATTAGTATTAGTGTGGAATTTGTCACCCATTTAATCTGCAACAACAAGGACTTGCACTAGATTTTGGAAAATGGTTATGAAGTGGGGCACCTATGCTGAACCCTGGCTCACTCTTTTTCCAATTAATCCAATAGTTTCCTGTTTTAGTTAATTTTAGGACTCAAGTCAGTCCAACTATTTCTTCATGTGCTTTGCTTCAGAGGGCAGGTGGATACCAGTGACCATTTCACAGTGACAGTCACAAAGATGTTCAGTACCCATTCTACAGTCATTGTTGGTCTATTAAAAGTATCCAAAACTCTTTGTGATACAGATTCTTGATTGTAAGCAGTTGTTAATATTTGATTCTACCTAAATATGTAATTTATTATTGTGACCATTGTTATTATTGCCATTATCATAATTGACTCAGCACAAGTGGCTCAGTGGTAAGATCTGGTGGAGCCATTCCTGAGACTTGTAATGTTAAGTTGAGGCATTTATAGAATACTGTGATGTTTTGTAAATCTGCCTGTCCCTGTGAATGCAGGGTTAGGCTCCAGCCCCTCCTGTGTCTAACTAGGAAAAGCAAGGGGTAAAATGGGAACCTGCTGAATTTAATTCATATTACTTTTGAATAAAGCTTCATGAAAAAATAAGCACCACTTTAGTTTAGTTTAATTAATTTAGCTGGCATATGAACTTCCTATATACATAAAGTCTATTTTCATCAGTCACTCAAGCTTAACATAATACAAGGCTATGGGACTGGTTTTGGTCATGTGACACAGACCAGTAGTACCCACAGTGAGAAGGTCTTCATAAACACTTGTATTCAAGTATATTTATATAAGCTATAAATGTTATAAAGACCCAGTGTAATTACCCTATATGTCTTACCCAACTATGAACACTGACATACACGATTAGGGAATATTTCTAAATGAATACGAACAGGATCTGCTGGACAAGTAATATGAATTAAATTAAATTTCGTGTAATCCAATTCAGATTCAGACTGAATCCAGATTCAATTCAGATCCTGTCCAGCAGATCCTGTTCGTATTCATTTGCTCATATGCCAGCTAAATTAATTAAACTAAACTAAAGTGGTGCTTATTTTTTCATAAAGCTTTATTCAAAAGTAATATTAATTAAATTAAATATAACCTATATATGTTATAAAGACCCAGTGTAATTACCCTATATGTCCTACCCAACTATGAACACTGACATACATGATTAGGGGATATTTCTAAATGAATACGAACAGGATCTGCTGGACAATCTGATCCTGTCCATGCTCCATCACTCTGAGTGTGTTTTGACAGACTTGGCTGACCATACATCCTTCTGAACAGTCAATGTTTGGCACGCTCATCTAGTTTGACATTCTACTGTTCACTCTTATGAATGTCACTTGCTATTCAACCACAATAATTGAGGTTACATCTCATTTGCGTAATCGAACAACTTTCTTTGACTTTTCATTTGCTTTTCTGATTATCTCGTTAATGGAATTAAATAAAATGTTTTTAATCATTTCATATTCATTTTGAAATATCCCCTAATTTATGTGAGCAGTGAATTTATACATAAACAATACAGCTTTGATTTTGCATTTTGATTTATATTAGCTAACTGTCCATTGTTTGATTTAAACCTTTTCTATCTATTGCAGTGTATTTCTGTGCTGAAATCTACTTTAGCATTGGGCCTGGTGACAGCAATTGGTGTTTTTTCCTTTTGGTTGGCAACAGAAAATCTGGAGTGGATATACTGAATTCACATCAATCATGCTCATGCACTGAAGAAACACAATAAGAATCAGTTCCATACTTCAAATGACATACATGTTTAAAAGGGGCACAGCATATTCTCTGAATAAGTTAACAGTATCTTATGACTTAATTATTATTAAATAGACAGTAGACTAATTAAAATTTGTCCAACTTAATTTTTATATAGACTGTAGCCTTCCAACATGCTCTAGAACAGCCCTATTAAATGGTACAAACATATTTTTATGTCACCATAATGCAGTTGTCATATGTAGTTTTAGTTTGCCATCAGTTTGGGCATTAAGGTAACATTCTAAATAAATGCATGAGTATTTTCTGTTGTTATTTATCTCTATTGGCACATACTCTCATCATGTAAGACAAATTCCTCCTAAAATGCCATGCAGTTAGTTTACGATAAAAAACCTTTAAAATGTTCTGATTTTGTAATATTCATAATGCAGAACTGCACAATAATCTATTACTATAGCTTAAGTCTCTGAGCTTTATTTACTTAAAATAACTTCATGTACAATTACACAGTTAATGATGCTTTAATGTTAAACTACTTTGCTTCAATTCTAGTTTTAAAAAGCTTTGGTTTGAGTGTAACAATATTGGCTGTATTTTGATGCAAACATTATTTTGTTTTAACAAAACAGATGTGTCAACAGACCATTGTAAGGATCAAGTCTATTGATTGCTTTGGTAACTACTATGACTCTTAAATGAATGTAAAATACAAAAATCTATCCTTTTAACTTTTTTTTAAATTGCATTAATAAAAATACTTTTCTAAATGTCTTGCATTTGAAAGTATAAATGACTATTTGTGATGCATGTATAGTTTTAAGGGCTTGCTTTTATCTCTGGATGGGGTAAGTTCAATGGCGTGTCCAATATCAAACACGTCACAACCTATCGGAACTGAAGTAAACCAAAATTGAGCTTTAACAAACAAGTATGTAATCAGTCATTCTAATTACTTATGTTCACTTAATTGGAAAGTGCTTTAGATATTCCCTAAATGTTGGTATCCTAATAAATACAAATAGATGGCCTGCTTGATTCAGGGATTCATGCCAATACCCATATACATAGATCTGGTTATTAAGTAAGGCAGCCATATAAATTAGGAGGCTACAATGTATGATTTTTTTGTAAATGTTCTTTTGTCAAACTACTTTTAAGTACTGAGGCCATAACAAACAAACTATCCAGTGAGTGGATCCTGTTTGCAATTATCTAACTGTGTTAACTTTGACAGTTATTGTCGTGCATTAATGACCACATGCAGTTCACTGGTTAAGATTTTGTTGTCCACACCTACAAGGATCTGAAGGCTGTATTACATTCTGACGGCTCTTTTTGGATTTGTCTTCTATTTAAAGCCTGACCAGCCTCTATCACCAAAAGCTGTCTCCCCAGTAAATGACAAAGGAGATGGACCCCCGTTTGTGTAAATATCTGAGTCTGTGTCCGATTCCCCTTCAGCTAGGTAAGGTCTTATACGTGTGCGAAAAACCACACCTCTCCCTCCTCCAAACAGTCCGAGACTTATTGGAGGAAGATAATCCTCCTCCTTGACTTGTGAGATGCTAAAGCCACTGAATGAGCGGTCCAATTCCTCATGGTCCACTGAGGGAATTGAGAGGGATGTATCGCTGTCAACACCTGTTTGAGGTCGCAGACGTCTGTGATGCCTATGTCGCCTGCTCTCGCCACTCTCATTTGCTGGTGGAGGTGGGATACGATACAGTGATGGGTCATCTGTGCCTATTGGTGATGCTCCACGGCTATTATTCCACAGGGGTACAATGAGTGGTTGCACACACTCCTGCTGCCAGGATGTAGATGGATGGTACTGGTTGTTAGGGGGTGTTCCAACAGTGCTTGGTTCTGGTTCATTAATGTTGTCCTTTTCCTCTTTTTCATTATCTACCTTCTCACTCTTATCTTCTGGACTGTGATAGGGTGGTGCCGGATCAGGGATCTTGATGCCTAGCAATGCCTCAGTTTCAGAGCGTGGAATGCCCATGTGTGTGGAGTACATATTCACCAGGAAGTCTATCTTGCGGTCCATTGCACCTACCTGCATGGCCAAAATTCATTTAATTTGACTTACATTTGAAAAACGTCTACATTAAACCAGTCACTAAATTAACTTTTTGGAAGCAATAAACAAGAAAATAGAACCTTACTTGTTTCTCCATCCTGAAAAATCGCCCCATTAAGCTGGGGTCATTTTCCTGCACAGTGTCACTCTTGGGTTTGTCCTTGTCCCCTGCTGATGTTTCCTTTCCCACTATCTGATCCACCCTGACAAATGGGAAAGCAAGCTTACAATCATCCAGATATATTTTAAACTTAAAAAGAACATTTTAGTGTTTGAAGACAATGGTTCATGGACTACCAATTTATGGAATTAAAAGTTAGACGTGCAGTATGGTGCCACTGTTCTATTACCATGCATGATGTGGATTTGGTTTTATTTATATGTTATATGTGACTAAAAAGACAAAATTAAAATTCAGATGTTAATAAGAAAAGGCTGCAGTCTTGAGCAAAGTAAGGAAAAGGTTTGAACACAGACTCTGCATTCCAGTTCTGTTTCAGTACGGCTTCACCAACTTCCAGTTGCTATTTTTCTTTTGTTGCACTCCAATGTATTGTTATATCAATAATCATTGGAATAATGTAAATTGAAGGCTGAGTACTGAACCCTGTGACAAAAACAAGCCCAAACATAGACATGACACAAAGTACAGCAAGGAATACCCTGGAAATGGGAAAGTCTGGGCTAATAGCAGAACAGTTTCAGAGCTATATATAGAAGCCAGAATCTTTTAACAACTAGAAATTGTATAAATAATTTCAACCAAGCCAGGACTCTCCAGGATCCATAGAAGAACATTAGTTCTTAGTAAATAAACATACTAGATTATATACTAGTACTACAATACATACATACATACAATGAATACATACTAGTATTATATTTAGATTATAGTGGATCGTTAATCGCTTGTGAAAATTATCATCTAGCACACAGGGATTCTACATTTACAGCATTTAGCAGACGCCCCTTTCCAGAGTGAAGTACAACTGATATATTTTTACAATTCAACAATTGTGGGCTAAGGGCCTTGCTTTAAATACACAACTGTGGTAGCTTGGTAGAGGTGAGATTTGAGCTCAGGACCATCAGGTCTAGAGTCCAGTGTCTTAACCATTAGGCTACCACAGTCCCATCATTCTACTTATAGATAAGATTGTGCCCTGTCAAAAGCATAATGAAGACCATAGCCTTTCAAACATTGACTTTTCTTATAAAACACTAAAGACTTTGTCTGTATCCTGGTTATACCTAACCAGGAAATCAGAAACCCCATCACGCTCATCACATAAAAATACAGCCAGACAATCTTGACCTGCCATTGTCCGTTCAACAATCCAAAAGCAGTAATCAGATAGATAAGTTGAGGAAATTGAAACAGACAGAGTAATGCAGGTTAAAATAGCCATGTGAAAACAATAGAAGAAATGTTCTATTTGATTTGAACTGACATAAAGCAAAAGAAGCCTTTGTAAAAACAAAAGGATGGAAAAAACAATGGTCAGCTAGGTAATGCAAAACAATAAACAAACAAATCAAACCCCCCAAAACATCCAATACGAATAAAATAGGTGTGTGGAATGTGGGAAGCCTTGACAGTCAAATCTTGTGGGGTTCATCAATGTGACAGCTATGTATTTAGAAAGAAAGGTATTTATCAAAGTGCTTGGGTTAAGCTGTAACACTTAAGGATGGTATAGTATGGTATGCTGGACCTGATGCTTTTGTTTGACAAAGTGGAAGCCAAAAATGCCCTGATAGACATAATTACAAACAACATGGAAGATTAGCCAAGTGAAACAGAGAACCAATGAGTGAATGTGAACCAGGTTTTATAACTGTAGGTTAGAGAGTATATACAGGTAGTGGGAGAACAAACAAAAGAGTTCTACTCACAATAGGACATGAACATACACTTGTGAACAGTATTTATATTTAAGTAGCAGAAAGTCATCCAGACAAACACTAGTAACTTGCACAAAAGCTAGAACAGCCTTTAGTCCAAAACTGAGCTAACAAGCAAGGGAGCATACAACTGGGAAGAGCTTCCGGGTGAATTATATACGTCTGCTCTTAAACCCTAAGCCTCTTAAGCCTCTGCTTGTGACTCCACAGAGTTAATCGCTTGCCAAGGTAACCAGCTTTGTGCGGAATTAAAAGAGAGGTTTTTATCCATCCATCCAGTATCTTCCGCTTGTCCCGGGTTCGGTTTGCAGAGGCAACAACCTAAGCAGAGAGGCCCAGACCTCCCTTTCCCCATTCGCCTCCACCAACTATCCTGGGGGGATTGTGAGGTGTTCCTAGACCAGCTGGGTGATGTAATCTCTCCTGGCTCTCCTCCCGGTTGGACTTGCTTGGAACCCCTGGGGAGGCACTCAGGAGACATCCTTATCAGATGCCCAACCAACCTCAACTGGCTCCTCTTGACATGGAGGAGTAGTGGCTCTACTCTGAGTCTGTCCTGGATTACCAAGCTTCTCACCATGTCGCTAAGGGAGAGTCCAGACACCTTGTGGAGGAAACTAATTTTGGCCACTTGTATGCGCAATCTCGTTTTTTGGGTCATTACCCAAAGCTCATGACCATAGGTAAGGGTAGGAATGTAAATCGACCGGTAAATCGAGAGCCTTGCCTTGTTTCTTAGCTCTTTCTTAACCACAACAGACCAGCATAGAGTTCGAATCACTGCTGACCCCCTTCTGTCAATCTTATCACCACTCGTGAACAAGACCCTGAGATACTTAAACTCCTCCACTTGAGGCACCCTTTTCCGACTGTGAACTAAGATTTTTATTTCCCATGGTAATTTATTACAATTCTGAAGACCTTTTGCTTTAACAAGCATGTTGATCTGATGAAAGTTAAAGAATGTTCTTGTACTTGCTACATGTGAGTTTACTGTAAATTTTATGGCATCATTTTGATAAACCAAAAAGTGCAGCAAGTGGCCACTCTGTGACAAGATATGTCTTAAAAGAATTGGAATGCAGGGACAGCCAGCTACACGTGACATGTTAACACTACTTAATGTCGCACGTGTTCACTGATAACATTCAATATAAAACAAATAAATAATAATGGCCTCAATATGTGTTTAGAATGAGTGAATTAGGTATGTACAAAATGATTACATGGTACCATGCCTTATGATGCTTCATGCTTTAAAGATTCTACCTCTTAATGTTGGCGTATACTTTTATTTTTGATGCAATACTGGCATGCAGAAACGAATTAGTCCCCACTACTCAGGTTCCATGTTCACTACTGGGTGTGCAAAATTATTGGACAGCATTTATTTATTATTTGTTATTTATTTGTTAGATTTATATAATTGAATTATATGTGATCATAATGTATCTGGGCATTTTAATGTACTATAAGTTAATATTTGGTTAACCTAAATAATGATCTACTCTGCATTGCAATGATGTCCAATAAAATTCCCATTTATAATTTGTAAACTCTTTTTATTACATACGTCTTATGGCGAGGGGTCAAGGGGGGTGGGGGGCCCACAATCAAATCTATCCTGGCAAAGTACATAGAGAAGACATGTGGCAAAGCATCATGAAGCAACACGTGGATACCAATTCCAGTGAGCCACCAAGAACCAAGGACAAATGAGTGAGAATATATTCCACACCCACATCTGTCATGGCAATTGGAAATGGCATCTTTGTTGTTGGAATATATTTTTATATGTGTGGAACAATTATATCATTTCACAACATATAGGTATGGATATTATTTGAAGGATAACATGATTGTTGACTCACAGAATTGATAGAAAAATAAAAATATAAGAAAAGTGCAATTGGACCCATTTGGAAACAATCTCTTGTTGGGAGTGGCTGGTTGGATTCTCATAGATGAGTGAATGTGTCATGGATATGACTGTATTTTCCACTCTTTGTTATTAATTTAGCATTATCAGTTTATGGATCACAACTTTAATATATTGCAATCACCAGAAAGCCGGTGGTCCTATATATATATAAAAAGAGTACATATAAAAAGAGGATGTTTTTAAAACAAAATTATAAATTGCTATACTACTCAGTTATGCAATTGGCAGGTAGGTAAATATATTACCAAGAGTGTATTCCCTTGTAAAATGCACTGGTCAAAATAGAAATAAAATTTTGTACCGTTTCCAGTCAAATGACAGTATAGAGAGTATACTCTACATGGTCGATGGATTGGAGTATTACAGTTAAGTTCTCACTTGGTTTCCTGTACTACTACTTTTAAGCTTTGAAAAGTATGCAATTTTTTTAATACAGCCAGAGAAGTACTGTGGACATCCAGAACATTTTACATGGTGAAAGTAAATACAGCTGTGGTTGAAGATGGTCTTGCCTGGACTGCAGGTTCTTTATGCGAGATAGCATATCCAAATGGCCTGCAGAATACTGCTCAATCACATCCATTACATCATATGGCCTTAAGCTCTCTTTAAACCTCCTCTTAGACACCAGAAAACGAATGACACTATGGGCAATACAAACAAATCTTTAGTTGGATGTTTACACAAATAATCATGTAGTGGCATACTGAACAAATATGACAATCTGAATGGTACATTAACTCATCCTACTCCTTTTGATTTTTGTGCTTTGCTTATAGATAAATACTAGATGATAATGAAATCTGTTCAGATATATTGTCATACCAGATTGCCCTTATTGTAGCTTTCAGTGCAGGAGACATATCTTGCAGAAATTCATAAGTCTTATCATCTCCAAATTCTTCTGGGAGACTTGCCTCTGTAACACACAAATCCAAAAGTGCTCTTTAAAACCTTATATCCAATAATCAATAAGATTAAAAAATATATATAACCAAAAGTACTTGGACATTTCATGGAAGTTATATACACTGCTCACAAAAAATAGGGGATATTTCATTAAATTTCATTAAATTTAATGTGCATTAATGAAAAACTAAAGATCTGGGGTAGTGGCAGCTCCATTTATCCTTGTGTCGGTCCTATGTGGAGTTTGTATGTTCTCCCTAGGTATTTTTACCCAGATTCTCCCTACGAAATTGGGTTTTCTGTAATGCTACAGTGTGAGCATGTTTCATGAGGGCAGATGTACCTTTGCACCCATCATGGATAAAGCAGTTAATAGCCTCAAACTTAATAATTTTAAAAAGATAAATAATAATGGTCTGGGCTATTCTGGATGTTTTAGCTTGACCCCATAGTCTAGTGAATCAAATTTTATGCCACATCATGCAATCACATTCTTGAGTATTTATGCTCTTCCTAGTTAGTGGCAACAATTTGAGGAACACTATTTTCTGTTTCTTGTTTTAGCATCAAAATCTCACTGTGTGAAAACAATAATGAAATGGTCCTAAACACATAACACAACAAATCTACAGTAGCACCTGGCCTGCACAAAACTTTGCCATCAACCCCATCAAAATTCTCTGTAATGAAGTTTTAGTTTTACTTACATTAATACTGCATCTGTAGTAGAATGGAAGTGAATGCAGTGGAACGCTCTCTCAAATAACTGCTTGTTATAGCAAATATAGCTTAATATCTCAAATAGAATAGATTTATATGAATGCCCATATTTTTTATGTCATGCTCAAAAAATGTTACATTTAAGTGTCAACATACTTTGTTACTATATTACATCATCTTTGTGATAATCTTGATTTTGTTCATAATCTTGCATAAACTCGATATTGTACACAAAAACATTAACTTATACTTGCAATATTGTAAAAAAAAAGTCAAAATATTGTAGAGGGTCAAGTTGTTGGAGGGTCAAGTTAGACAAGATATTCAAATATCAAAAATATTGCATATTTTAGGACAAAACTACATGATTAACCATGCACAAAATACTTACCTGAAATCCAACATATTAAACCGCACTGTGTGCAAACAGAGACTCAAAGCCAAGCATAGTTTGATACTAGAAGTACAGTATGCTATAGTACTTTGCTACAGCTGGCTGGCATGTTATAATGGTAGAAAATGTAGCAACAAAAAGCACAATGTCATATGAATTAAGGTATTAACAACTGCAATTCAAATGACATAATAGTCAGTGAGACCTTGGTGAAATCACCGAATATGGGCAACATTGGCATTTCTACCCAAACAAGAGTAAAATCCTCATGCAGACTAGTGCAAATAATTTAGTGAAAAAAAAGCAAAAAGAAAAAATCTGTCCATTTGCAACACATTCTGTCATAAAAAAAAACATTCATCAGTGCATTTAATACCTTGAAATGCTACCATAATTATTACTTTAATGATTGATTAATAATTATGCATATATACATATTCAAGCATTCAAGATATTGCTTCAAAGTAAATGTAGTTAGCTGGTAATACAAAGGGCTCATCTGAGATTATGACAGAGGGTGATGCATGGAATACAGTTGAGTTAAAGCAAGCTGCAACTCAGTAGTCAAAAGCCATTTTGTACATGCACTTTTTCTTCTTAAAAAGTCCTACCAGATTGTCATTAAAAAGTAAAAGCATAAAACCCTAAAAAATGATTTTTCTTACTGATCAACCCTTCAATTGCTGCCAAAATGTGGAAAGAGAGACATGGCAAAGAAATGGTTAAGGATTTCAGATGAGAAAAAACAATGTAGACTATATGTCAATCATTTGCTGATATTATGGGATTATAGTAGGACATTATAAATGAGAAATATGCTGGCACATCATGATTAAATGATGCCTTGATGCTGAAAGTACACATTTTGGGCATGTTGGCTCACATTATATTTAGTATATATATATTCAATAAATTACATTTGAACCTTTCTTAATGTTAAAAAGTAGTTGCAGTTACTGAGGAAATTTTAATGAGTACTGCAGTGTCATCTCTGTGCTTGTTTGGATCATATTTCTGGATCACAGCCTAACCTGGAGATTTCTTCTTTCCAACGTCTTCATCCTGCATCTCAATCAGCACTTTTTTCAGTGAAGACAAATGAGAAAGGAAGCGATGAGTGTGCAGACTGTAAGAAATTAAATATAAAATATCCTTTTTTCCCCAAGCAGATCACAGCATGCATGATGATGCAAAGGACTAGCTAAGGGAGGAGTGCTACTAAAATAAATTCTTCCCAATAAAACGAGGGAAGCATGCATTAAAATTTATGGTCCAACTATAATCGATTACTATAGTAAGTAAGGAGTAAAGCTCTTTTGTAGAGAAAGACAGGACATCTTCGTATTACTAGTTAGTAGAGTGTGTGCTTGGCATTATCCTTTTACCAAATTCAGCAGACTATGGTGACAGGCAGTCACCAAGAAAAATGGCACAATAAATCTACAAATAGACTTTTATGTCTGTGCAGGTGTTTGTATACATAAGTACCTGGGGATTCAGTAATTGTGCCACAATAGGGTTCAACAGTGTGTGCACCAAGAATTTCCTGACCTTCAGAGGGCCGACTCTCTTTTATCTTTATAGAGTGTTTGGAGCTTTTTCGCTCAGTGAAGCTCCAACTTCTGTGGACTTTGCTGGGACTCTCTGCTGCTCCATCCTCTGCTCCAGGTGATTTGGGCTCCTTCCCCCCTGGACTCTTAGAGGGGCTGGAGAAGGTTTTCTCTTTCAGACCCGGCTTATGGCTGTGTGGGGAGCATTTTGAGGGATTGAGAAGCAAACAAAATGATGACCAAGTTAATGTTTACTAACAGACTGAACTATGCCACATTTTCTGCACATTCCATTAGAATATACTACTCAAAACACTGTTTTGAATTAGCCCTTTAGCAAGAAACAGCTTTTTAAATTAATACAGCATTTAGAATTCATACAGAGCAATTTAAGAACTTTACTACTGAGTCACAACTGTCCTTCTATGGTTCTCGTGGATTCACAAGCTTCTTTTATATTTACAGAGTGGGCCATTGTGAAGCAACACACACTTTAGACTGTCAATAAAAAGCCTCCATTTGCCGGCTACATAACTATCACATCCGATATCAATAAATCAACAAGTCAATAAGTCCTTTGAGGTCAAGTATACAAGCTCCTCGTCTATATGGAAATATTTCAGAAGATTTTTCTTTCTGTGAACCCAGTAACTGTGCTGACGATTTTGGCAGATCAAGATCTCATACCAAGTATTTTAACTCAGCTTGAGTGAATGGCTGGAATATTTTGGCATCAACTTCTGAGGCCATGAACTCTTCATCATCGGAGTGCCAGTTTTCCATCATTGGAAAGACCGGAATAACAGAATTCATTGTCACTGGAACTTTCATGCCTGTAATAATTACCATGCAGAAGTAGCATTTTGTGGATAGAACTGACATGGCTGGAGGAAACCAGCACACTCAAATCCAAGATCACATGTTATCTTGTAGTCAGCAAAACAGATGTAGTGTTATCAGTAAGATTGTTAACCTGACTAAATAATGAACAAAAGGCTGCATCCCACATGGTATATTGAGAACTCCAAAAACTTATCATAGTGATATCTCAGCAGAATAGGATTTATTGGTGTTACCTTAATGATTCTAATGATAACCATCATTAAAAATAAACTACATGTTACTAAGTAAGTTTAATTAAGGCATAAGAGGCTATAGCACGTGACTCTAAATAAATTAACAAAACTAAAACCTATTTTCCTTCTTAAATTCCAATGAAGTTGGGGCATTGTGCAAAACATGAATAAAAACAGAATATGATGATTTTCAAATTCTTTTCAACCCATATTCACTTCAGTTACACTACAGAGACAAGATATTTAATGTTTAAACGGATCAACTTTATTGTTTTTTTGCAAATATTCACTCATTTTTTTATTTGATGCCTACAACACGTTCCAAAAAAGTTTCGAGTGAGAAAGTTGAGGAATGTTTAAAAAACACAAGCAAAAAGGTTAACTGGAAACAGGTGATTGTCATGATTGGGTATAAAGGGAGCATCCCCAAAAGGCTCAGTCGTTCACAAGCAAGGATGGGGCGAAGTTCACCACAACATCTTTTTTAGTGAAGTCCCTGTTTATTTCAGCAAGACAACGCCAAGCATTGGAGCAGCATGGCTTCATGGTAAAAGAGTGTGGGTACTAGACTGGCCTCACTGCAGTCCAGATCTATCTCCCATTGTAAAGATGTGGTGCATTATGAAGTGCAAAATACGACAACGGAGACCCCAGACTGTTGAGTAACTGAAGTTGTACATCAAGCAAGAATGGAAAAGAATTCCACCGACAAAGCTTCAACAATTAGTCTCTTTAGTTCCCAATACGCTCATTAAGTGTTGTTAAAAGGAAAGGTGATATAATACAGTGGTAAACATGCCCCTGTCCCAACTTTATTGGAATGTGTTGCATGGATCAAATTCAAAATAAGTGAATATTTGCAAAAAAACAATAAATTGTATCCGTTTGAACATTAAATATCTTGTCTTTGTAGTGTATTCAACTGAATATGTTTTTTTTTATGTTTTACACA
>JAUZSU010125333.1:12701-29532 GCA_034780255.1 Parotocinclus maculicauda | reverse complement strand
TCTGTCTGTCTGTCTCTCTCTCCCTCTCCCTCTGTCTCTCTCTCTCTCTCTCTCTCTCTCTCTCTCTCTTTTGTCTCTTTTTCTTTTTTCACTCTCTCTGCCTGCCCCCCCCCTCTCTCGCTCTGTCTCTCTGACTCTCTCTATCTGTCTCTCTCTATCTCTCTCTCTCTTTCTCCCTCACTCTCTCTCTGTCTCTCTCTCCCTCTTTCTCCCTCTCTCTCTCTGTCTTTCTTTCTTTCTCTCTCTCTCGCCTTGTCCCCATGTGTGTATATGATCCACAATATTCACTGAGACATTTGCATATTCACACTCATTCCATATGCATGCATCTTTAAATATATGGAGCCAAACAGAAGTGAGAACAAAAAAAAAAACCAGAAAAAACAAGAGTATGAAGATAAAACAATATCTGATAAAATAGGAATACAACGTAGGGTGGATTATCCTAGCACAGAACTTCCATCTTCCAGCTGGCTGACAAAAACCTTCCCTGCAGCGCTTCACTTAGACTAACAAGATTTCTCTGTGTAGTATGTCCTCTTCTCCCGTTCCTCAGAGGGATCTGTTTACAATCACACAGTACGACTTAAAACACATGCATTTCAGAGGAAGAACAGCTAATGTTCAGACTAGGTGTGCCATTATTTTCTCATACTGCATGATGTCAGAGGTGCTGTCAGGAGATTAAGCAGCAGGTTCGTCTGAACCCCAAGCTCTGCGGCTTTGTTATAATCACGATAATTGAAGCAAGATAAACGGCTCAGAGTGAAAATGCCGGGAGATTAGCCGAACACGTAGCAGACGGATTGATTTATTATAGATCTTAAGCAGCACGATTTCTTACGGAACACACAATCTTAATCCAAGCAGTTGTGGGATAAGGCCTTGCTCAAGTACCCAATGGTGGCAGCTTGGCAGTGCTTAGGCTATTGATTCACGATTCAGTACCTTAACCACAGAGTCGCCACAATCTCTCCACAATTTCATTTGTATACAACTTGCATATCATTTACAGTAGACGTTAGCACAAGGCATCTGCACATAACAGAAAAGTCTAGGCCCTCAAATGAATAGTCGGGTAGACAGTGGCAAGGAAATACTCCTCGAGAGACAATGTATAAACCCTGACAGGCTTAAATGGGGAATCCATTCTGCTCAGGGTGACACCAGAAAATAGATACATCAGCTGTCTGATTAAATATAAGAAAAACTGAGCAGTACTGTCCATGAAACAGGGGCATGGGTTTGATCCTTAACTTCTGTTACTATTCTGTCTATATGGTGTGGCTGAGTCTGCATGTAAGGGGTGTGTCCTCCTACCATCCAAACCATGACCACAGAGAAACCTGAGAGCAGATTTCAATGACAATTACAGTTACAGCATTTAGCAGGTCACTCATGTCCAGAGAAACCTACAACTTCTACAGTCTTACAAGGTACAATTAAATCATTTGAAGGTTCAGAGCATTACTCAAGAGCCCAACAGTGCCAGACTCGCAGTGCAATGACTTCTAAAGTCATGATCAACAGACTTGTACCATAACTGTGTGACCGCTGCTGTCTCAATAATATGAAAGCTTGTCTAATGCCCGGAAATGGACATACAAAGCACAATATTATTATAGGATGCCACTGTTTCACCAAGCCAGTTTTTAAATGTCTTTTCTCCTAGATATTCCACAGTCCACTATGAGAAGTATTCCTAAAAAGCAGAAGTGTTTAGGAACCACAGCAGGGTCACAGAGTGCTGAGACACATAGTGTATAAAATACATCAATGCTCTGCTGATTCAACAACTTCACAGTTCCAAACCTCCTCTGGAATAAGTATTAGCACAAACACTGTGCACTGAGCTTCATGACATAGGGTTCCTTGGTCTTACACTGGATGGAGTGGTGTAAAGGACAACGCCACAGGACCCTGAAGCAGCAAATGTGTTCTTTGAAAAGATGAAACATGCTTTTCTACCAGTCTGATGGATGAACCTGGGTCTGGCGAATGCCATGAGAATGCTACCTGCCTGACTGCACTGTGGTGACTGTAGTATTATAAAGTTTTTCCAGGGGTTGGCCTAGTCTCCTTAATTCCAGCAAAGGGAAAGCTTTATGCCTCAGCATACCTAGATATTTTGGACAATTGTATGCATCTAACTTTGGGGCAACATTTTGGTTGTAGGCCCCTTTTTGTTCCAGCAGGACAGTGCCCCAGTGCAAGGTCCAATAAGGCATGATTGGGTGAGTTTTGTGTGGAAGAAATTGACTGGCTCAATGGAACTTTGGGATGTACTGAAGCGGAGCTTGTGAGCCAGGGTCTCCTCAGTGTCTGACCTTATAAATGCTCTTCTAGACAAATGGACAAAAAGTCCCACAGACACAGTCCAAACTTTTGTAGAAACCCTTCCCAGAATAGTGGAAGCTGTTATGGCTGCAAAGGTATGGTCAACTCCATATTAATACCAATGGATCTCCTGTACGTATAATGTGTAGGTGTCCTAATACTTTGTCTATATAGTATTCATAAGAGGCACAGGTTTTGGCTAAACATCTGAAAATAAGTTGCTCAGAACTGGATCAATGAGGTCAAAGTTTTGTTGTTTCATACATTTTTTTTAAAATAATAGAATATATTGAAACAATAGAATATATTAAAGATCTTATATAAGTTAATATGATAAGAATTGAATGTAAGATTGTGTCTTGCATCTAATCCACACAGATCTCTGTCCCCTCACTAATAATATTCACCTCTAAACCTTCAGTAACAATAGCAAAATGCCCTAAACCCAAATATTTAAACCATGGCCCTCTCATGTTTACAGTGGGTCCTTAAGTCTTGTTCATTTTCTGCGTTTTGGTTTCATGTAATTGCCTGGTGTTCGCAAAGAGTTGCCTGAAAACACTCCCATAACCAGGCAACAAGCTGACGTCAACTGTTCTGCCATACAGCTATTCATCTCAAGACTTTTTTGGTGGCAGCCCGTCTCAGATGTGCCTAAAGCTGGAAAGCAGGGGACACTTTTTCCTACAATTTGCCATTTTGTGCAGCCTGTTTAGTGACCCTCAGGTAATTAGATTTCGAGTCCTCTGATGTCACCATTCTCCTGCCTTCCTGAACACCACCTAAATGTCATTATGGAGGCTCGTTCCTGCCTGACTCATCCCTCGTCCCCACATCTGGTTTTAAATGAATGGAGCTTCAGTCCTGTGTGACTTAAAAACTTAATTGTTGGATTAAAAACTTAAGCTTAATACATGTTTTCTGATGATTCAGATATAAAGCTCTGGTTAATTTATCAGCACTACTCAGTGCTATAATTCTACATATGTTTTACAGTCCAGAAGAAGGAGGGTGAAAGAAAGAATGGCTCTCAGACATAATTCATTTACGTCAATTAATGCCAATTACATGAATCATAAGATGGATAAAGAGGTGACTCTCCTTCGTCATAATCAGCACTGTCAAACCAGCTTGTATTTGACAGTCTTACAGTCCAGTGATTTGTGAGGATTAATAAACATCACAGGAATATGACTGGATAAACAGTACTTTGCAAAAGTCTTAGGCCACCATCAGATTAGATTTACCATATAATGTCCATATACAGTGGGTACAGAAAGTATTCAGACCCCTTTAAATTTCATTGCTAAAATCCATTTGCTAAAATCATTATTCCCAAGAAGACTCATGGCTGTACTAGCTCGAAAGGGTGCTTTTATTAAATACTGAGCAAAGGGTCTGAATACTTACGACCATGTGATATTTCAGTTTTTCTTTTTTAATAAATTTGCAAAAATTTCTACGTCTGTTTGTTTCTGTCAAGATGGGATGCTGAGTGTGCATTAATGAGAAATAAAATGAACTTTTTTTATCTTAGCAAAGGGCTGCAATGAAACAAAAAGTGATCAATTTAAAGGGGTCTGAATACTTTCCGTACCCACTGTATACAAAATATCAGTCTTTATGGTATAATACAGGACAGAAAATACAGGAAATTTATACATAGCATTAAAGAACTGGGGGAAAAATCAGAAAATTGATTCTACAGGCTACAGTAACAAGTAATTAGTGTGGCCTTCCATAAGCTTATGATATCATTTAATGATTAAGGGAACAGTTTCAGATACAGCTCAACAAGCCTTTCAAGAATATTTGAACATGCTGCCTATTACCAGTTGTCATGACTGCCTATGAAATCCATTGTTCTTTCATTTGCCGTTGACACAGTGAACCACAAGATTAGATACAAGACTCTCCAGTCTAGGAATTACAGGTTTAGCCTGGCACAAACTTGCTTCCCACCTGAAAGGTTACTCTTATCAGGTATCATGAAGAGGTTCTGTATCTGAACCACATGCCCTTAGTGGGGAATCACAAGGCTCTGTTCTGGGACCTCTTCTTTTTCCCTCTACAATGATTCTGTTGGTGAAGTCATGACCTCTCATGGCTTTTCCTATCACTGTTACGCTGATGACAATTAGCTTATCCTTCCTTCCCCTCCAACAGATGTTCAGGTCTTCACCCATATCTCAGCATATCTAGAAACCATCTCATCATGGATGTCAGCTCATCATCTGAAGCTAAACCACAGCAAAACTGAACTGCTTTACATTCCTGCAGATGGGTCTCATTATCAAGATGGAAGGCATTCCTTATCAAGATCTTGCCATCTCCCAGTTGAATTCATTCATCACACCTTTGGAGAATGCAGGAAATCTTGGAGTTATCTTTGATAACCAGCTGAGCTTCTCTGCTCATATTTCCAAACTGACCCAGTCATGCAGGTACCTCTTCTACAACATCAGGAGCATTTCAACCCTTCCTTTCCAGGGATGCCACCCAGGAGCTTATCCAGTCTCCTGTAAAATTTTGTTAAAACTTGATTACTGCAACATTCTTCTGGTTGGTCTTCTAATGCATAAAATCAGACCCCTGCAACTGATTCAGTTTACCCAAGTTTTGTCATGTCACCCCACAGCTGTGTTCACTTGCTCCCTGTAGCTGCCCTCAGCAGATTCAAAACCCCAATGCTAGCCTGCAAAGCCAAAAATAAAACAGCACCATCTTACATTGCACCCCTTGAGACACAAGTTTGGCTTGATTAAATCCATATAAGATGAAAGAAAGACAAGCATCAAGACAAGTATCTTCTCCGTTCTGGCACCCAGGTGGTGCAAACAAAACCCTTTGCTTGTGTATTTGTTGATTTTACCTACATCAGATCTTAGCTGGTTCTGCTTGGATTGCGTTCTTAGGCTATTGCTTATGTGTACTAACACGTGGATTTGTCCACTAGGAAGAATGCAAAGCATTTTTGTAAGTCGCTCTGGATAAGGGCATCTGCTAAATGCTGTAAATGTAAATGAGGCAGTGAATCACGGATTAGGGTGAGGTGATCAATGGCTCATGACTATTTAAAGAAACAGGCTCTCAAAATCAATAATTCTGAAAAGGGCTACTTAGACAGGGTGAGAAGGGTACACTGATGACTGATCTGTGTGATATTTTAATTAAAGCATTTCACAGGCATTTCATTAGAACCCAGTGAACTGTGTTAACTTGTGGAAAACTAATGCAATATATCACCTTTAAAAAGCACAGCCATTATTTCCATGTCTTATCTTGCTTGCTGTGTTTAAAATAAAGCTTAAAATACACATGTTCAATCATTTTTTGTTTAAAACATAGTTTAATGTCACTACATTCTGACATAATGTTGCACAATCATGGTGCAATAACAAATTCAGTAACCCTTCCACCAATAATTGTACTTTTTGAGTTCTGGTTGGTTTGGTTCAGCTCATAATGGCAGGTGGTTTAACCACAGGGTGTGAGTTAAAGTTTCAAACTTAGCCATAAGTCAGAAACATTATACAATTATGTTTTTAGTGTCTTATGTAATGCAGATGCTAGAATGATTATTTTTACATACTCGGTAGACTTTATGTTTTAACCCCACTTTTTTCTGTCACGAAGGCACCAGTACCGATTCTTCAAAAACACAAGACACAGGTAAAAGTGTAGCCTGGATGAGATGCCAGTCCATCTCAGAACTGGGTAGTGGGACATTGTTGCCTGCATGTGATGCCAACCTGGCAAGAAGATGCATCTCAGACTCCTATCCAAGCAAATGCTGCAAACCTTCAGTGATGGGCTAGCATGTCAAACCATTTTGACACCCAAGTGCCCTTATGTTGCGTAAAATAACCTGAAAAAGTACAGGTAGTCCCGGTACGATGGACACATTCCCACAAATCCATCATAAGTTGGATTTATCGTAAAATTATTAGTTTGCATTACTTACATTAAATTACAGTTAGGCAAACCATTAACACATATGTTATCAATGTTATATGATATAGTGTTGACATCTTGTGTCATTTACTGAACAAATATGGACTGTGGTAGCCTAGCAGTTAAGGTATTGGCCTCTGGGCCAGAAGGTCCAGGGTTCAAATCCCACCTCTGCCAAGCTGCCACAGTTGGGCCCTTGAGCAAGGCTCTTAACGCCAAAATTGATTGGATTGTAAGATTGTATAAGTTGTAAGTTGCTCTGGATAAGGGCGTCTGCTAAATGCTGTAAATATAAATGGACACATGTTCCGACAAATCCATCATAAGTTGGATTTATCGTAAAGTAGTTTGCATTACTTACATTAAGTAGTAAGTAGTTTGCGTAAGTAGTTTGCATTACTTACATTAAATTACAGTTGGGAAAACCATTAACACAAAACTTACTTTATGTTATCAGTGTTATATGATATAGCGTTGACATCTCGTGTCATTTATTGAACAAATCATTGAAATTGAAAAACAAAAACATTTACTGCCAAAACCATGGCTTTTTCTCACTACATTTACCCATGTCCCATCGTGTGACACCCTGTGTGTTGGACTGCATATTCAAAACTCAGAACACGGTTTCTGCCGAATGTGTATATATGCGTATCATTGAATTTCCATTGTAAAATTGAAATTATATTGAAAAATGTCAATTATGGTCATGCCACGTTCATATTATAAAATAATGTAATACATAAATTCAAGAATCATTTTTGCAAAAAATGAATTTCAAAGCCAACAAAAGTTTTTACTTTTTGTTTGCAGTTTTTTGTTTATGTACTTTAATTAGACCTACATTTGAAAAACAGTTTCAAACTGTACCACAATATGATTAAACACAGTTATCCCTACATAACATGCTCCAGGAAATGACTGTATATTGGATATTCATATTATTGGGAGCCCTGTTTCTGTTATTTTCCTGTGCATTTAAAACCCTGCCTACATTCAAGGGGCTTTTATTTAAATAACAAATTACATTAACAGCAACACACGTTAATCATAACCAGTTAAGCTTTTGTAAATTCACACCTGGGATAGAACTTCCAACTTATCTCCCACGCAGAGCACACAGTCCTCTCTCTGCCCCCTCTATTCCGACTCAAAGATGCGAAACAAAAAAAGGCCTCATCAAGCATCAAATGAGCCAGAAATAAACTGCTCTTCCACTGAATATATCAAAACAATCCAAACAAATTAATCATTAATTAACAATTGTAAACCATGTTTAGCGAACAAACAAACAAACAAGCACTCCAATCATTCGTGTTCTGCTTTAATCAGTGCCAATCCAAGAATTACTCATATACATAAAGCCTAAAGCCAGCTTTGATATATGATGGCCCCATCATTTACCAAAATGACCTGAATGCTTCCTTAAAAACACTTGAATCATTTATCATTCATGTATTCTTTGGCTGTTAATTACAAATGAATCAAAAGCATCATAGTTTTGTTACTGAAGTTATTGAAGGTGTTTTTTGAGGTATTTATTGTAGTCTCAACCACTAGTAATCACAATCAGTAATTAGATTAGGGATTAGGTTATAGAGCTAGTCACTTCCTAATTCAGTTTTTGCAGTTCCCAAAGGTCCCATACGATCAGAGCTCTAGTTTGGCTGTCTGTCCTTTTAAGAAAACTACAAAATAGAAAATCTGCCATCTCAACTTTTTTAGCGCTTACAAGACAAGACCAACAAGACTGATGAAACAACAAGAGAAATCTGAGGAGAAGTAGGAAAATTCGTTAAAATAAAAAAATAATTCAATATAAATCAAAAATGTTAATTCCTGAAGATTCCCCACTGGATTATAGACATATAAAGTGGCTGTGTGGTAAACTGAGTTGATCAGAATGTTGAGGGTTCAAGTCCCAATATCTTCACTTTGGATAAAGGCGTGTGTAAAAGTCTGATAATTTAGTCATCATTTTATTTAAAACATATCTTAATCCACAACCCTCCTGCCTTCCTACCCCCAAGAACCTGTAAAATTAAATCATTATCTTTGTGGTTATCACAAAAATTCACAAAGAATTAGAAAATACAAAAAAATTTGCTTTGTCGCATGAGCTGACTTTGACACGCTGCCATTACACAAGCCATTTGAAAGAACATTTGTTTTCTATTTTAGCCTGAAGCTGCATTTCCTGCAAGTGATGAAGGTGGTGGGAAGCACAGCTATGGTGCACGCTCATGAGCCAATAAGAAAGCATTACTTCCAGTTTTCCAAGAAAATATCATGCAATTTTTAATGTTTGCCAAAGCTGTCATTTTTCCTGCACCACAGCATTCCCGTTTTAAAAATTCAACCTGAACTAAATGAGATTATAGATGAGTGAAGAGGGAAAAGAAGGTGATTTTTCAGGTGGTTTTTAAGTTTGGAAAGCCAAATAAAATGCTAGTCACAAAGAGCCTTGATCTTGTCTACAGTTCTGGAGAAATATGAAAAATGTCTTCAAAGTGGGTGGAAACAAATAATTATTTGGGTTTAAAGCCAATTCCATGTTTGGCTTTGGGATAAGGCAAGGCAGTGCAAGTTTATTTGGGACTGTGTTAGAGCAGTGGTTGATGTACTGGATTATAAACCAAAAGGGCCGGTGTTAACAAATATGGTTGTGGAAGATCCACACAAAATATTCAACTTCAAACATAGTGCAATTTCATAAATCACTTTTATTGACTGACTGATTGCCTAACTAACATGTGCTAAATAAATTGTTTTAAATAATTGTTTGTTTAAAATTTGTGAAAGAAACTAAACTTTCTAAGCTTTCTAACTTCCTAAGTGCCTCACTGGTTTCTAGAGGAAATGTGGTATTGCAAGATGCCACTGGTACATGCAGACCAGTGAGGCAGCATGAAGCTCCAGCCACAGACACCAGACAGTATCATGCATTTTTCCAGTTTCCAGTTAAGTTTTTGTTCAGTTCCGTACATGGAAGCCAACTGCATAGTTTTTTTTGCTGATTTTTTAGTTAGATAAGATGGCATGGAAGCACCTACTGTGTTCATCTAACACTCATTCTCAAAAGAATAGCAAGCAAATCGTGGCAATCCTTTCTTTAAGAAAGCTGTGATTAACTGATTCACTATTAAAGTGGTTAAAAGCTGTCAAGAAAATATGTTCATTTGAATCTAAAGACTACTGTGCTTGACATCCAAACAATATACAGACAAAACTGGATGTATTGTTTTAGTAATGGTATAATGACCATATCTAATTATTTCTCTCTCAGTCTCTTAATTAGGCTACAGTGGCCAGTACTGAAGTGCGACCTCTACTTCACTTGAGCAACAGCAGCGTCTGGCAGCTTCATCGGGATGCCAAGTTGACGCTTCTACAGTCTGAGGATACTTGATCAGGAAGAGTCTTTTTGGAAGGGTAGCAGCCAAAATTTCAATTGAGCAGGTTACACTAAATACTGACTTTTGCTTGCAGAAGGTATTTTGTTTTATACGTTGTGTGTTTTTTGGTTATTTTGTGCATATATTTCTGTTTGAATCTCAATAGTTATCTCAATAATGAGAAATAATTATATATGGTCATTGTGCCATTGTTAAAACACAAACTCTAGTTGGTGGCTTAAGACTTTTGCACAGTACTTTATAAGTAAAAACAAATAGATAGTGATCTACCCATGTACAGTCTATGTCTGTAGTTATATGTTGAAAGTTTTAACAGAAGTTATGTTATGTCATGTTAAATAAAGGTTTAATAAAATTGGTTTACAAAATACAGGCTTATATGGGCAAGATTCTGTCCCTCTTATTTTTTTTTTGCTTGTTTTGCTAAGGAACCACTACTGAGCCCAAAAGTGGCAATCCATCACTGTTGGGCCCTTTTTTTCGTTGGCCCTCATTCTAAAACCACAGCTAAAGCACATTAAATTCAGAATGAAGTAGTCAGAGTCTAACTCACACCAATAGATATAGCAATATCACCATCATGGCTTCATTATAAAAACTGAACTATTGCATCAAAACAGCATGGGCTAAGATCCTTATACCATGGCATGCCTATTCCATTTGGTGTTATTGTTTAGGCAGCCCCGTGACCACATGATTTTTTCCATTATGGGATATTTTATTTTAAAATGAATAAAATTATTTGCATTCCATTATTTCCATTTGGCTGATGGTTTTATCCAAAGAGCTTTATGACTGTAAAAATACAATTTCACTAGGTACAATCTAGGCAACTGTGGCTTAAAGTGCCTTGTTCAGGGGCTCCACACTGACAGCGCTGGCATTTGAAACCTGGCACCTGTCAGCAGTCTGTTACCTTAACCTTTAGAATTTGATGCCCACACTTTGCGGGCATATTGACATCTTATATTCTTGGTTTCATGATCGATAGTTGGCAATGTCACAAATATGTTAACAAAAAGAAGAAAGTACATTTTCCAAATATAGGTGTGTTTATATATATCCCCAAGTAATCCCATTTATAACAAGATACAAGATACACTGTGTGAAATCCCAGTATTTTATCTCAATACACCTCAATAACCAACGTTGCTTGTTTTGGTCTGGGATTTTTATTTCATGTCTAGAAATCATATCGGTGAGACTCGCTGTCTTACGACTCTTGATCTGTGGCTGAGAGCCTCTCTTTCATGATGGCAAGAGCTGAGAGTTTACGAACTGGCGGGAAAACCAGTATCTCCTCTCTTACTATATTTGTTTATAAATTACATTATTTTTAAAAATACATTTAAAAGAAAATATTTCCAAAACATTAGTAAATCAAAAAAATGGTTACATTGGCTATATATAACTATATTGTGATTTTAAAAAAGTGCCAATACATGAAGATATCAATGTTCTGTTGGCAATAACACATCATATGATAATATATCTGGCTAGCTTTGGGTCTCCTAAAAAAATACATATGGCATGTTTGATTGTCTCATGTAGATAGTCCAAAACACAAAAAATTACAGAAAATTGGCTTGGAACTCAAGGGGTTAACCACAGAGCCACCACAATCCCGAGCTGTTTACAAATACCACGCTATTTATGTGAGTTTCTATGTGGTCTATCAATTCCACACACAAACCAGACTGAACTTTAAATGTATGCCAAAATGTAGCCATGTCACTTCAATTGACACGGCTTATTGTCTGGACCCCTATGGATTAAATTCCACTACACTGGCAGCCTTAGAAGAAATCTCTGCACTAGTTGAACTTAATATGGTAAACGCCATTCCAGTATTTGGGAGCAATATAAGAAAATATGAGAAAAAAATTATATATATATCTACTGTATATTAAACATGTATAGTCTAAAAGATCAGCGCTACTTTGCTTTAAGAGATCAGTCATTTTTACTGGATCATAACAATTTACCTTGTACACGATTAACAGGATGTTGTTGTCAAGACAGCCAGTTAAAATTAAATAAGACTGCAATAATATGTGGTGTTCTGTTTTGTTTTTCCCGTGCAGAACACATGCTGAAGAATCCTGAAGCTTATTTAAAGAAACTCCAAGACAGCAACAGGCTGCAAAAGCATGGACTATGAATTCATGTCTTATTTTGTTCCTCAAATGATAATATGCAGTTTTAGAAATGTCACTTATGTGGGAAGCAAATGATAAACATGCATCAAGTGTTACACCAAGGTCCATAACTTTAGCTTTTGGTTTCACACAACAATGTCAATCTCTAGGGTAAAATATACAACCTTGTTGTAGACTTATTTATGCTTTACAGTGCTCTTCTATGGCCTATAGGAGCTTTTGGGGGAGGAGGAGGACATTGGAGAGCACAATTTATATCTTAGTACTATTTATCACGTTGCAGCACAAGAACCTTCAGCCTTGGCAGCAGTGGGAGTGTCAAAAACTGTTCTCTTGTGGCTACGAGGTCAAATGGAGTCTCCACAAATCACTGAGAGGTGGTGCTCTGCAATGCTCTGAGATAGAGCTTCAGGCTAAACCCCAAACACCTTGTTTTCATCTGTCTCAATCAACGTTCTCAAAGATATATCCTTCCACCCCCTCCCTCGTCAAACGTACACTGCTCATCTGTGCTCGTGTTTTGGGGGTTTTTGATGTTAGGTGAGAGCTGTTTCCTGAGATGACGTACTCGATTGAAGCTTGACACCACTCGTGGATGACCAAGAGGACCTGACAGCTTTTATCATCTAACCTGTGGGACTACGAGAGCCCAGGAACAACCCCCTCTCACAAGCAAACACTAGGTTTTAACAACATATGGCAAACATTTTCATTGTGTACGTGTTCTTTCGGAGCCTTTGATTGCCATGTAATTTTGGTTGCCGATTTCAGCAATGAGGAATGATGGGTTTGGGCATAAAGCTACTCAAAGGATGGACCAACATATGAAAATAAAGAATGCAAAACAAAGTAGGGTCAGGGATCCACAAAGCATTACCGGAGAGAAATAAGTGCATGTCAGGGACCCAACTGTAACCACAAGGTAGCAGGGATTAGTCCAAAATCCAGGTATTATATTCCAAAGACTGGATAACAGGTATGTGAAGAGAAAACAATCCCACAACCAGCAAGAGAAAAAAGGCATCCCGATTGAATCCATAAGTTTCTTTTTTAGAACAATGGAAATGAAAAACATCATGTAAAATCTTACATAAACTCTAGACCTTGGGAACATGCAACCTTTTTTTTCTCAATCTTTAAAGATAGGCTTTCTACCCTGCCATTTGTGTGTAAGAGCCAGGGTGCCTTGTCTGTAATTTTGCATTCTTTATGGATGTACTTGATTAAAGTGACACAGATGGAACTGAAACGTGCTCCGTTTCAACCACCCAGGTATTTGTTTTGACTAGGTGTGTCTTTGAATGGTTTGCCTTCTGGATTTGAGTGGGTTGTACATCAGTGCTGGCCTAAACACAACAAGTTCATCATCTTCTGGTGGTGGCTGAGATGGAGAGGGCGACGAAGGCAGGACAGGCGAGACGGAAATAGATCACAAGGAAATGTAGGTGTGTGAGTATCGATCGTTTTTTTTAACAAGCAAGGTGCCAAAACTTAATCATTCTGCAAAAGGCTGAGTATAATTAATTTGGTTTTCACATGAAACTTATTGGGTTAGATGCTCCAAACTGGTCATGAAATTAAAATCAGCAAAATAAGTCCATGATTGGGCAAGACAGGTAACTCGGTGTGTAGCACTGCTGCCTCATGGCAAGAAGGTTCATTCCCAGAGTGGAGTGGCCTGGGTCCTTCCTGTGTGAAGCTGGGATTTCATCCCCGTGTCTGGGCGGGTTTACTCTGGGTACTCTGGTTTCCTCCCACAGTCCAAATACATGCGTGTTATGTAACTGGTGTCTCTAAAGTGGCCCTTAGTGTGTGACTGTGTGCGTGGGTGCCCTGTCTTGGGTTGTTCATGCCCTTGCACCTAAAGCTACCGGGTGGGCACCGGCTGGCCCGCGACCCTGTGTGGATTAAGCATAAGATAATGGATGGATGCATGGAAGTCCATGATTCTCAAAACCAAGCACCTACACCATAACTGGACTCTGAGACTGCATAAAACCATTTCGAATAAGTGATCAGGCTTCACCACTTGGAAGATGCTTAGAGGATAGGTACATTCTGAAGAATTTCGATCTGTTGCTTTGTTGGAGGCCACAGGTCTATATTTGCTTCACTATTTATGTGGTTTCTTCATATAAAAAGTCAGAAGAAATAGTTTGCCAAGTTTGATGTGATAGAACTTAAAAGAACTTTCAACTCAGCTCCATTGTAAATGTAATTTACAAATCTGACAGCCGGCCAGGTCTTTATTCAGTGGAAAGTGAAGGCGCTTATATACAGATCAAAATATTAATGACAACGGTTTGGACATGCGTTAGTGTATCAGGTGTCTGCAAACTTTTGCCAATATACTGTAAAGACCTAATTCTACAACTGTGCTCCAGATGGTCATGCTCACACCCTCTCCCCAGAAGGCAGTACAGGACAAAGCAATGATCATCTGAAACAAACCCTCATCATACACATCATCAAACGATTGTGTGTCCATGCATGCAAGCATGTATCAATGTGGATGTGTATATGCACAAATGCACATGTTTATTACAGAGCAAGCGGAAGTGTATATCCTGCCACGTGTGGCACAGGGAGATGAAAGCATGTGTGGGGGGCCCCTGTGAGAGCTGACATGGGGCAAAGCAGAGGATATGGCCCAGATATTACTTGTTGTCACTGCATTTCTCAAAAGATCACCACATACTACACATTACATTGTATATCACTCTAAGCAAAAATTATGGAATAAACACACTTAGAATAAAAAGATACAACAAATCAAAGATATAACACTCAGTTTAGACTAAAAGCTGAACATTTTGGGTTCACGAAGCATACTTCTGACAAAATAAATGGACCTTTTTTTGTTTTAAATGAATGGCAATTAAAGTAAAAATAACAAAAAATATATTTACATATAAATATATTAAAAAAACAATTACTACCTTGTTGCTTTCCCTTAGACTTGAATGATTTGATACATGGCCTTCACTAATGGAACTTTCTGTAAAAGTGATTTACAGATCAGCATTGCAGGATGAAGCCTTGTCATGGAAAACTTTTCAATGAATGAATACATGAATTTCAGATTCATTTCTACCTTAGAATTTCAATCAGACTAGGATCCAGACTGTTTGCTGGCCACAACATTAACTTGACCTGGCTTTGCTGAAAAAAACAATCTTTGCTCTGAGTTATAAACAAAAACAAAAAAATTGCTAAACACATCAACCGAGTTAGAACAGCCTCCAGTCCAAAAATGAGCTAACAAGCAAGGGAGACAAACCAACTTGCAGGAATATTGGAGGGACAGACTCACAAGCAATGCCAAATAAGCAACAGGTAATTACCAATTTGTAAGTGAATTTATCTTAAAAAAACAAAACAAAATTGCTTAAGATAAGCATACCTGGCAACCATAACATGATTGACAGCCTTCTGCTCTTAAACTGTTGAGCCTCAGTGTTCAGAGATAAAAAAAACAACAGTTTTTTAAATTTCCTTTTATGTATTTTTTTATAATTGATAAGACCTGATAAGTGAATAGGGTACAGTTGTTGAGTGGATGGTCGGTTAATGGCACTTACCTGTATTTGTTTTAGAAGTACAAATCTAAAACAAGTTTACCATGCTTTCCTTAACATTGAATGTTTCCACTAACAGATCTGGAAAAACTGCCATTCATTTAAATAATTAAACTTAATGTGATTGAAATATTGTCTTGCTAGGAAGATTCCGGGTTCGATCCCAGGGTGGAGTGGCCTTGGTCCTTTCTGTGTGGAGTCTGCATGTCCTTCCTGTGTCTGCGTGGGTTTACTTCGGGTACTGTGGTTTCCTTCTACAGTCCAAAGACATGCGTGTTAGATGAATTGGTGTCACTAAAGTGGCCCTTAGTGTGTGACTGTGTGTGTGCCCTACGATGGATTGGCGGCCCATCTAGGGTTGTTCCTGCCTTGCACCCAAAGTTACTGTGTGGGCACCGGCTGTCCCGATTAAGCGGAAGATAATGAATGAATGAATGAATGAATTGTCCTGCTATAAAACAAATATTGTTTGATGTCATATCTGTGATTTGTATATTTGCCTTGAAATAGAAAAGCTGTCTGATTATACTCTGATCTCATAAGTTTGACAGGGGTAGCAGCACTGGGCAATCCTGAAGAACTTACTATGCAGCTAAACCAGCTCAGAAAACAAAAAAAACTGCAAATGTATATATTCAAAGAACAGTTAATATCTCTTATGCTTCAATACTTCAGAGAGATAAAAAAAAAACATATGCAAATAAATGCATTACCAGATATGAGATGAAAATGCCTTAGTCAAATGGGCCATGGTTCTCTGGGTTTGAGAGGGCCAAATGATGGAAATGTCAAGAGGTAAGTCTTCCAGCATAGGAGATGTGTGCTTATGGCTCATGCCTGTGGTATGACGGTAGAGTCTCCATATAAAAGCTGACAGAATCATGAGGTGTTTCAAATATTGCTCAGTTGCTGACAGAATGACAGTGGCCGTATTTATTTTGGTTAGGAAGCAGGGCACGATATGGGGAGGTTTCCAAATCTCCAAGCACAAGGAATGTAACGGTGCCAAAATAGCAGAAGCATATATTGTGTGAACAGTGACCACTACTTGGTCCAAAGGAAAGGTACTTAAACAGTGTAGGTAGGTGTCCATGTTTGTGTTATAACCGTATCTGGCTCTTAGCCTTTAGAAGAGTGTTTGTTCAAACTGATTTCAACGCCCAGGCACCATCAGGACGGGCAGTAAATACATTGTGACGGAAATTCCCACCTGGCTGGGCCTTAACCCCAAAATATCAGCCATGAGCTCAAGATTCTTGGGTCAAAGTCGATTAGAAGGGGGATAAGTAAAATCAGCTTTTCGTATCTGGAAGTTTTCTCCAAACAAACTGACGTAAGAATCAATGATTACTGGTGACCTCAACACGAGTGTCTGATCAGACGTCCG
>JAUZSU010125333.1:0-12691 GCA_034780255.1 Parotocinclus maculicauda | reverse complement strand
CTTAGGCTTGCCGTCTTTGGATGGAGGAGGGAGAGTTGGCTGTTAATCAACAAAACAGATTCAGATAATTAAGGGAAGATTAGTCAACAGGCCCAGCAGTCCCAACAGCCTGGACATGGGAGCCATGGCGACGTAGCACCAGCTTGTTAGTGAGCCCTGCGAAACAACATGCCCCATGCTCCTGCTGGCCTTCTGTTTTACCACTGGCCTGTGATATTACCCAGACATAATTCGCCATTAATCACTGCTGAAGTTCAGAGCCAAAGCCAGATCTCATTGGGAGTCATCATCATCGGATCGCTTTCTCCTCAGACAGGACCCAGGCTTTAAAAAAGAGGGCCAAGCAGCCTAGCATTAATCAAATGAATAAGCCGAGCACCAGCTCCTTCTCTCGGTGTGTCTGTTCCTCTCAAATAAGTGCATCCAAGAGTTTTTTACTCGGTAGTGGCAAAAGAGCAGAGCTTGATATTTGTTTTGGATGAGTCGATCCAGTATGCTGGGTTGAGAGTGCGTGCCAAAAGGAGTAAATTAGTTGTTAGCGGAAGCAGGCATCTGTGCTGGCCTGACGGCGAGGCAAAGAAATGAGCATGTTTGACACAAAGATGCTCAAGAATGGATCAGGATTTTGGTTTGCCAAACCAAACATGGGCGGCAAGTCAGATGCCGAAAGTGTAATTGAAATGCACAGGGGGAGGGGGAGAAGAATGATGTCTTTCTGGCAAAACACCCGAGTGCTCCACTGTCCAAACACGAACCATAAGAATGCCAGAAGAGGAGCTGGTTTTACACACACACACACACACACACACACACACACACACACATATATATATATATAGATAGCAAAAGTATATAATTGCATTCTCCACATCATGGAAGGTCATGCATGCAACAAATTAAAGGCAATTACTCCCTGAGGACGTCACCATCAACTCCCAGACTAACGCTGCACAAGGGTCACAGGGCAGGATAATTATTTTTAGAGGTCCAGTCTTCTCTGAGCCAGGCACAGAGACACCAGTTTCCCTCAAGAGATGCGTTTCGTGAAACCCAGCCCTAGGCCATTTGAATGGAACTGATCTGATATCAATTCAGCTTGTTGATGCAGCTTTCCAAGTCAAGAACATAAACATAATATGTAGCCTTGCCAATAATTATTTATTATTATTATCATTATTATTATTACATTGTAGTCCAACTAAGGAAATGTTTTTGGAATTTTTGGAACTGAATGAGGATAATTCTGTTTCCCTTCTCTCAAACTTAATCACCATCACCACATAAAGTCACATTGATTCTATTCATTTTTATTATTAAATGTGAAAACATAATAATATTTCAATCTGCCGTCAAACAAAAACCATCCTAAACTCTACTAACTGAGTAAAGCTAACAGCCGAAAAAAGCACACTTGAAATCTTAACATCAGACTATTCAAATTAAACATGTTTATTGATTGGATACTGACAGAGAACAGCAGTAAGTTGATTTTCCCTTTTAGCCAATCTGAGTGCAGAATGTATTTAGATATGTAGAGAAAGAACTGACTTACTCTGTTTGCATGAATTGGTGATATTTAATAACAATAGAAAAGAAAATTTCAGTTTATAATTAAGAAAATTAAATAAATAATAACCTCAGACAGGCGCACCGAATTTGGTCACAAAATCCAAGGCCGAGTCCAAATGAGGACAAGACCAAGACAAGGCAGCTCATTTTTGCACTTGAGACCAGACTTATGGCTGAGACTGGACCCGATTATTACAACTCTACTCAGAATTGATTAGTTCCTACAATCTCATGACTGCTTTCCAAATGTCCACACGCACACAAGAAAAATCACTCATTCCAACCAGCACTATTTATTAATCATAGACTAATATACACTGCTCACAAAAATTAGGGGATATTTCATTATGTGATATTTCATTTTGAGGTATCCACTAATTTTTGTGTGCAGTACATTTAAACAGCTTAATTAAGATATATATTTACATCTGTATAAATCAGTATTTAATAACTGAATAAAATAAAGCTGACTTTATAAGGCAGGCTCTTTAAACACTGGAGCATGATTGAATACGCACTTTAAAGGGTTTTCTAGTTCATTTTCCCTCATGTTCCCCACGTGCTTTTCCTGGTCAGGATAAAAAGCGAAGGGTCTGGACTCTTTCCTCCAGAATGCAACGATGGGATGCTAGTTCATGGTAAGGCCGACTGGGGTTGCTGTTGCAGTGTTGGGGATAATCCCCAACTGGCCCAGTAAAATGTGCATTTAATGACTGAACTGGCAAAAGGACCGGTGACTGAACTGGCATTGGATTCAGTGGTAGGCCAGCATACTAGAGTGAAATAATTTCATTTCAAAGCTTTCATTCACTCATTCATTCTTACTCACACTATAGAGTCATTTACAACAGCCCCGCTTTTGGGAAGCATAACTAAAACCATGCAGACACAGATAACAAGGCCAATTTCAATGCAAATCCAGGACCTTTATTCTTATCCTTTTTTAGTTCAATTCTATTACTGAAATCATTTACTTATTTGTTAAATACACTTATGACCGAATGTCTCATCAGGACAAATGTGAGTACGAAGAAGCAAAGCTTTTGATGAGTTATAAGATGAGTTAAAAGTACGTTGTCACACTGTGTTTAATAAATCCATATCTCTGCATCACTTTGCAAGTGAAATGAAGGATCTAACCTAATAGTACAAGTGTATAAATGAGGCCGCAGGTCAACTCAGCTGCGCTTGATATAATGTTGCAGTAGGGCTAAAGTGACTGATATTGACAAATGCTTGAGCCGTAAAGTACATCGCAGCAGATAAAGGACTGGTACACATTTCTCCTGTTACAGAAATGAAAAACTGATAGGATCACCAGGCGCTCCAGTACTCTGTAGGAGTCTTGTTTTCTTGGCGTTTTGTTCTGTGAAGCTGATACTTCCAAAAATAGTAATTAGTGCACATTTATTGACGCATTCTCAATTAGGTCTGATTTTGTCACATTGAGTTGAGTAGCTTTGGCATGTTTGTGTTTGACCGCAATCTGTTCTAAATCCGACGTTAAGCAAATTTGAGGAAACCACATTCGAAGCCGTTTACACAACAGTAAAATTATTGACGTAAAATAACCTGCTATAGACACAGGTTCCTTGGCAAAGAGGAAAGCTCAGAGAGCAAGTGTATGATGGAAACATCAGTCACATGCTGGGAGATTAGCAAGGGTGCTGACAGGACAGCTTACAGCGCTCCAACCATTAAAGGTGCACAGGGTACAATTTGGCTTTAGGAGTTACAAGGAGAAATGTGAAAGCATTGGAACAATTTACTGCTTGACCCCAGCTTCATTCGAGCACATGTTCCCGAAGCAGGGCCTCTTAGAATCTGTACCAGGTTCATCCAGCTACAGTAGTTTATTAGCAAGCTAGCTAACTTGAGCTGCTTGTGCATGCCTCAGTGTCAAGTGCTGATGTAAACTACAAGGAGATTTATTTTATTTCTGATCATAGTTACTTTATTATGCATTGCACTGACTAGGATAATATATAATACTATGAAAGCTAAAATTGAACATTAGCTGATGCTACCACTTAAGTAGCCAAGAAGAGGTAAGGAATGTACACAATGATTGGAACAAAGATCAGTCATTGTTTTGACGTTTTTATATTGTCTTTAACAACATATACTGCTCACAAAGAGGGGACATTTTAAAATGAATAACGAGCAATTAAAAAGGAAGCATTTAATTTTGTTTCATTAAACAAGATCATCAGAAAAGCCAATGAAAAGTCAAAAAAAGTTGTTTAATTATGTAAATGAGATGCAAACTCAATCATGGTGATTGAGGAGTAAGTGATATATTAATGAGGGTGAACAGGAACATGTTAAACTGGATGAGAGTGCCCCCACATTGACTGTTTGGCAGGGTTTATGGTCACCCAAGACTGTTAAACACGCTGACAGTGATGGGGCATGGACAGGATCAGATTGTCCAGCAGTTCTTATGGGATCCTCTTCGTATTCATTTAAAAATATCCCTTAATTTTTGTGAGCAGTGTATTATACCCTTGCTCAGTGCCTTACAAGGCAGTAGGACCTTGGTCAAGCCACGAATAGGACTTGCGATTAATAGTAAGTGACATATTCATGAGGGTCAACAGATGCATGTCAAACTGGATGAGAAATCTCCATACACGAACCACCCAAATGCTATCTGAACAGGCTTGAGATTTAGTACAGAAGTAGAAAAAGTATAAAAATGAGTGTGGAGTGAAGGGCCCCTTGGGAGTGTCTATAACACAACTGAACTGTGTTTTCAGGCACTTTTTGTTCAAGCGAATGGCGTGCTTGTATCATATTGTTTCAACAACAATGTGGCGGTATTCATATTGTGAGATGAGCGCCCCCTGGAGCTAGGCACAATGGAGCTGCTTAGAAATCCAATATTGATGGTTTTTCCTGGAATGTGTTGAGTAATCATTTCTTTTCTCTCTTTCTTTTGTACAGCAGCCCCAACATTGTGAAAACCACTATATTAACAAAGTGTAATATTATTATGTTTGTCAGTGGTTTTGATCTGAAACCCCTAAAGGCAGGTTGTGAGTTCAAATCCCAGACTCATATTAAAAATGTTAAGCTCAGATTAATTTTCTACAGTATTCACCTAAGTCTCTAAACTTTAGCTAAGGATACACCCTGAATAAAGGGACAATGCAGATCATTAGGGCTTAGACAGCAATCACCACCATTTGAAAACCCCTCTACCAAAAAGCTTCAGTTGAGGAAGGACTTCTACTGCAAAAGAATGCCCATGTAGAATGATGTGGTGTCCACCTGACAGTGGATCTGGTGTTGCAGCCTTGGGGAAAGGATTTGTCCTGAACTCCCCCCAATCATGGCCAATTGTATCGGTTAAGTTCTTGGATAGGCTGGATGCCCAATTGAAACTTGTAACTCTGTGTTCTTTGTGTTTGGCCACCGTGGCCCATAAACAATCTGGACTTTTAAAAATGTTAACTACTTTTTCCTGTATGATAAATATCAAATTTGCATCAGCTTTTGTCTCTTTGTGTGATTTCTAACCATTTTTTGTGTTGTGTAATTATATTACACATAAATATACATATATATATATATTGTCCCGTGTTTATAGAAGGTTGTACTTGTTGGGGGGCAAAAGAAATTTACTAGAAGTATGGGGTGTTTGGCCAAAAATGCATGAACACCACTGATATATAAATAATGTTGACCAACACAAATACTTCTCCAGTCTACTGGAGCGAACGTTGTGAAAAGTACCCCCCATCCCACCACCACCACCATCATCACCACCAACATTTCATCTGTTGATAAAATTCAACAGTTCAACAGTGGTAGCGAGAGGTGCAGAACGGAGCTCAGCAGGCGTTTCATTTTCAAGAGCAGTCGAGCGCCTATTAATAAACAGCGTTTATGAGACACGCAGTAGCCCACCCCGGGGAGCCCCGCCACATACTACCACAATAGGCGGACGTGCTTGTGGGGGAGCGTTGGCCCAGCAACCAGCTTCCAAGCTTCAGTTCTGAGAAGCCAAGCAATTCTGAATTTCTACGCCTGGTAGCTCCTGTGGAATCCTGCAGCATAACTATACCACCCTCAGATGGTTTCAAGAAAGCAGATGATTATATGCTTTATTTGCCAGATGTTTTGGGAGAGTGGCACAAATGTGGCACTGGGCAGATGCAGGCTAAAGGCTGGATATCTGTAAGTAATTAATAGATGTACTTGAGCTGAGAGCAATGGAAACTGGATGATCAAATAAACAATGCCAGAAATAGTGGACCTGTACATTCAAGAGAGTTTTTTTTCTCCAGTGCTTTCTCCGATATCCAGTATCCACTTAATCCATAACTGTATAGAAGTTCTTCTCTTATGTAACTCAAGACTGGTGTCTAGTGTCTGCTCTTAGGCGTATTATGGTAAAAGCGATATTATCCAGTCCACAAGTCCTCAGTCTCCTTCACTTCCTCTGTGTTCCAGAGCTGTGTGGGCTGCTTGGGACTGGACATATGTTTAAACATACATGTTTATGGTCTGGCCACAATTCCATCTATGTCATTTGTTGTGTAGAAAAGTAAAACTGTCAGATTAGCTAGTGTTCAGGGACTAATTCAGAAAGCCCCTGGAATCTGGTATATTTCAATAAGTAAGCAGGAAGAAACGCTATCCAGGCCCCTGCTTTAATGAAGGCCCAAGAAAATAGGGGGTTTATTGAGGTTATGACCATTTTCTCAGAACTAAGACAAAGAAAGCAAAGAAGAAGAACTGTAACTAGACATGAACCTGGAAGACAACAAAAGCATTTCTAAAGACTTGGATGTTCATCGGTATGGAAACAATCTGCTCAGAAATGAAGGAAAATGATGTACTATTACTATTCTCCCATGGCACTGGCTGGATTGCAAAGATCACACCAAGTGAACAGTGCTGAAGGAAGAGACAAAACACAACATGGGAATTTTTTTTGCCAATTGTTCACAATATTTGAAAGGGAAAAAAAAGGTAGACCAACACCAAAGTTACTCTTAATCCAAATATCTAATCAGCCAATCACATGGCTGCATTAAGGCACACAGACATGGTCGAGATGACTTGCTGAAGTCCAGACCAGGCATCGGAATAGCGGAGAAAGGTTCTGGTTCTACTGGGAAGTTCTGGGATTTTCACATACATTCATCTCTAGAGTTTAAACAGAATAGGCAGATTTCAAGGTGATCATGCCTTGTTAAGACCAGACTGGTTTGAGCTGACAGAAAGGCAAGAGAAACTCAAATAACCAAGTGTTACAACCAATTGCAGACGACAAATCTGCAATCACTGTGTGATGCTATCATGTCAATATGGACCACAATTTTAAAAGAATATTTACACCAGCTTGTTAAATTTAAGCCATGAAGAATTAAAGCAGTTCTGAAGATAAAAGTGGGTCAACCCAGTACTAGTAAGGTGTACCTAATAAAGTGTCCAGTGACTTTCCAGTGAAAGAAAACAGTGCATGAGCATCAGTGCATTAATTACAGTTATCTGATACAGTTTAGAAGGTGATGCCATGTAAAAAAAAAGCGTAGGTGAGAAAAAAGGTTATATGGGGCATTCATCAGGAGGCTCATAAATACACATTTTCATACCTTCTGTGTCTGACTCAGATTAGCCATGTTAGCATGGAGAAAGTTTCCATCAGGTGAGCGTAAGATGAGTTCACGAAGGTTAATCTTAAAAAGGAACGAAACTACGGATCAACTGGTGTACACAAGTTTGAATTAAGGAATATTATATCATTTTGAATTTTTTTTGCGAGCATTATATATTTATATATTTTCAAAACGTAAAAGTACGCATGTCGAGTTATTTTTTGTAACTTATAAAACACCCTTTTTTGGGTAGCACAGCGAATCATGTGGTTAGGGATGTCGCTTTACCATTACGAAGATCCCTGCTTTGATCCAAGCCATGGATTCTACCTGTGTGGAGTTTGCATTTTCTCACATGTGACTGCACTTTAGTGTCCTCCCACATTCCAAACACATAAGGTTAACTGGTAGCTCTAAATTTAATCTAAAATAAGTTCACTTTGGAAACATTTCATATGCATCAAATGCGCGAAAGAATATCAGTACTTATTTAAATATCATGTCTGTTGGCCACTGCACCATCAAATCTTTTTGTCTAGTTTTATGCCAAATTAGTGTTAAATCAAAGGAACAGATATTATTCTGCTGTAGAACTTGGACTCCCCTTTGGAAGCTAGGTAAGGTCATTGGCTATTGAATAGAAGGTTTATTATTAATAACTAATAGTGGTCAGAACGGTGGTTCGGTGGGAAGCACCGCTGCTTCACAGCAAGAAGGTCCCGGGTTCAATCCCAGGGAGGAGCGACCTGGGTCCTTTCTGTGTGGAGTCTGCATGTCCTCCCTGTGTCTGTGTGGGTTTACTTCAGGTTTCCTCCAACAGTCCAAAGACATGCATGTTAGGTTAATTGATGTCTCTAAAGTGGCCCTTAGTGTGTGACAGTGTGTATGACAGTTTGTTTGTGCCCTACGATGGATTGGCGTCATATCTAGGGTTGTTCCTGCCCTTGTGCCCGGAGCTGATGGCGGGCACTAATTGGCCCGCGACCCCGTGTGGATTATGCGGAAGATAATTAATGAAACTCCAACCAGTATTAACTTGGTAAAGGTAGCTGAATATATGAAGTAAACAGACGGAGAGCAAATCCAAAAAATAAAAAAAAAACCCCACACTTTTTTCACAAACACTATTGATGTATTTTTGTTGTTCGACCCTGTGAGCCACCCATAATCCTGAGCCCCTTGCACGCAGTTTCATGCTTGCTGCAACTTGCTGCATCTAAGAGCTGGTGAACTCTGTGTTTTAAATGACTTGTTTTGTTACAAATCCCTTCCAGATGACCCTCTTGATTAAAACAAAGTTTGCAGCTAGTGACAGGATGATGAATTCATCACTGAAGTACATCAAGTCCCAGGTATCATTTACACACAAAACATTCACATCGTCTCTTACAAGAACAACAGACATCTGTCCAAAACATATTTTTCAGGATGAACTTCTTAAATGTAAAGGAAAGGGAAATCGATTTATTTAAATGTCTGGTTCAGTCAGTGTAAAAGTTTGAAGGTTTCGTGCTTTGGTGAAATGTTACGCTGCTTCAAACAATAAAAAAAATAAATAATAATAAATGCATTCTGTTAAGGCTTGTATTGTCCACGTATATGACTACTTTTTGCACTACTTTTTGAAGAGACTAATCTTTGGTGTCAGATTTCACAAAGCAAAAATTCAATGCTGATTATTAATATTTAACAATAATAAATCTGCCCAACTTTTGGTTAATATAAGTATTTTAAGCATATCTAAGGTAGGCTAAACTATTATATATATATATATATATATATATACACTGTCTATATTAAACTCCTTGGTTTTCAAGGATACAACCCAACTTATGATGGGTTTGCCAGAACGTATCCCCATCATAATCGAGAACAACCTGTATCATAATTCAAAGACCACAAGTGGTTTTAGGCAAATGCCTTGTACTGCTGCTGGAATATTTGCAATGGTCAAACTTCAAGCAAATTTTGTGCATACCCCCATTCACATTTCTAGATTCCTTTTCATGAACTTACATGACATGCTAATCGTTTCTTAATATGTTGAAATACAACACTGAGCAAAAGTCTTAGGCCACCATTAGATCCGTTGGTATAATGACCATATACAACATATGGTTGACGAGTGAAGCCAAATATTTTAAACTTAACATAACCATAACACCCTTTCCCACTAATATTGATTCCAGTTTATTGTGAGCTTTGGCATATCTTATATTTTTTTACCATGTTCTAAAAAAAATGGCTCTTGGCTCCTACCTTTCCAAAAAATAACACTGCTTATTAAGCTTCCTGACGAAGCTGCCAGATTCTTCTATTGCAGATTTTAAGGGGAGGTCACACTAAATACTTTGTAGCCTATAGAAGCTGTTTTTACTGATTTATTCTTCATTTTTGTAATAATGCCTATACTCGTCCTGTTTTTTCTGGTTGTATTCTGTTAAAGAGAAATAATTATATGTAGACATTATACAACTAATAAACAATGGCATTTCTAATCTAATGGTGGTCTAAGACTTTTGCACAGTACTGTATGTCACAAGCTTGTTTCCTTCAACAAAATCAATCTGTAAATAGGACTGCTGTCAATGTTAATAACATTTCCCTAAAAAAAATTTTTTTTATGATAATATTCAGTCCTTCTGATTACCATTAATTCATTTGAAAAAAATACTTACACTGAACATATCTACTGTGTATACAGAGGGGAATGAAAAAAAAATATGCTGCAGCAAAAGCTAGCAAGCAGACTAAACTGAGCAAGGAAAAACACATGCATGAAATAAACCCCCGGCCACCTGCATTTCAAACAGAAGGTGTTTGAAGTAGGTGAGAACAGGGCAGAATAACAGGAATACAGCGAGGCAGGTGAATGTAAATGTCCGACAGAAGACTGCTCACCTTTTCTGCAGTGCCGCATTGCCATTTTGCATCTCCTGGACTCGGCAATCGTAGGGCACGGTATCGTGTCCTTTGGTGGTTTCTTCACAATATGCCGTGTACGAGTCTCCAGACCCCACTTGAAGCCACAGCTTTTGTTTCCCCTGGTGCACGTCCCCCATTCGCTCCACTGGCCCACCTCGCAACCCTCTGAAAAAAATGAGATCAGAATTGAGTTGGGTCTCAACCATAAATGAGTAGCCACAGGTGACAGTGGACAGTGGAAGAGTTGGCAAAGATGTACACCCATTTTATTTACTGTTAATTACTGCTACTTCTCATTCTCCCAATCACACAAGAAGCTACCACTTTGGGTCGGATCAGCAAACAGTGCCAAGTTTTAAACTGTCACCCATAAAACCAGTGAGTTATTAACACATAATAGAAATTTTAACATAAATTTTAACTTCAGACGTAGTAGCCATAAATAGCTGGTCAATTTAAAAGGGTTTACAATGTGCATTTTTACTGCCAAAAATATTATTTATGTCATTGATGTTTTGTTTGATCTATTTTAATGAATATTGATTTACTTTGCATTAGCTACAGTTTGTGCATAATTAGTAACTCTGCAGTGGTCAATGTCTCTGCCAAAAAGAGTTTCTTCATTCACTCTTGGTTATGTGCAGCCAGCGAGGTTAGGTGTAGTTATGTTTACATTTATGTAGGTGTACATTTAAGTCATTTAGCAGACACCCTTATCCAGTGTGACGTACAACTGATACAGTTCTACAATACATGCAATTGTGGTTTAAAAGAGGTGGGATTTTAACCCTGGATCTTCGGTCCATAGCCCAGTATCTTAACCACTAGACTACCACAGTATGTATATGAAATGAGTGTCAAACCAAAGCACTACCCATCTGTTGAAGATCTCCAATTCATGTTGTTAGTGATAACACGATGGCTCCACTGGTTTTCTTGCACTACTACAGACTCAGCTCTTTAAACCCAGTGGAGCTCTGAAAGTAAGAAGGTGGGAACCCCTGGTGAGGCAGAACACAATCATAGAGGAGACAACCTGTACCAGAACTCAACCCTACTACCTGGGCCTTTCTCTCAGCAGAGCAGCCCATTTAATGACAAATAACTTTCTTAAGCTTTCCCTATAAAGACATGTGACCGTGTTTATCCTGGTCTGGATCACAAAGGGCTCCAGAGCTTCTTGAACCCTGGTCCTCAGACATTGAAGAAACAGGAGATTTTGAGATTTCAAATTATGCATTATTATACAACAGTTAGTTTCGACCTAACGTGATTATATTTGTGATAACAGCATGGGAGTTTCAGACCAAACCGGTATCACTCAACCGAAGGGTTGCCAAGTAACATCAAGCTTTATGCACACAAACGTATAACGCATACAAATAATGAAATAGCCTTAAAAAAACACGAAATTCTATTGTTTAATCCTTAATGAATATTAGTTTTAGCTTTAGTCATGTTTGTCCCTTAATGTGTGATTATGTGCATTTTGTATTTCAAACTAATATTATATTAGTTATAGTTATAGTACTATTATATAGTGTTATGTAAACCTTTTGTAGTATACAGTGTTAAGATGGAGCAGGGAATTGCTACCGTTTCTTTCGCTGTACAAGTCGTTTGCTGTGGATCAAAGGTATGGTCAGTATTAATTCATATTCAAATTTCAGGGCTTGCTTATATATATATATATATATATATATATAGCTTCAGTTTGGCACTACAGCCAAATTGCAGCTGTGATGTGATTCCACACCAAAACATTCGGGTTCTGTTAATTAAGTATCACCATTATTTCCCATTATAACAATCTAAATTATTTGAAATCTCAGAGAAAGACAAAACATATTGTAGCATGCATCAACATAACATAAACACTAAAAAAAAATAGTGGATCATCTGGATAGGTCCCCAAACCTTCCTTGTAGAAAATTATCAGAACTTGTCATTGAATGCATAAGACCTTATCTGTGATAGTGTTTTGCATTTAATATGCACACAGTCTTCCTTACCTCCACACTCCATGCTGTCATGCAGGGGAGCAAAGCCTTCTGGACACGTCTCATAGCAGCGGGTTTTATGCAAGAAGAATCCAGGTTTGCACTTTGTGCAGTGTTCTTTGCTGAAGCAGGTCTCGCAGTTATCTATTTTGCATCCTGCAGAGAAGCAAGAAAAAGGAACCATGATGATAAGAACAAGAATACCATTGAAGTTTATGGTACTTGTACTTGGAGCACAATTCCAGTACTGTCAGGCCTTTAGGACCTTATTCCATGATTTCATCATGCCTTATTTGGACAGCATTGGCTCATTGGTTAAGGCGTTGGTATATTAGTGGAAATAAGTTCAATACCGAACTTCATCCCCATAGAATAGAATAGAATAGAATACAATAGAATAGAATCTTTGTGGCTGGATGTACAACAAAATTGTATGTAATCCTCAAAGATTGCAAAAAGAGCAAATACAGTCGATTCCGGTTAATAGAACCACATCGAGACGCGATGTTTCTGGTCCTAATAACCGGCTGGTCCGATTAAACGAACATGCCCTATGTTACAAGACGGGACGTGCTATGTAACATATTA
>JAUZSU010125324.1:0-17543 GCA_034780255.1 Parotocinclus maculicauda | reverse complement strand
GCACTGTTGCATCCATAATAGCCAAATTTAGAGAAACCGGTACTGTGAATGACCCACATAGTGATCGTCCTAAGGTCGCTAACAACGAAGAAACCTCAACAATGGTTTTGGCAGCCTTTGCAAGAAAAAATAAAATCCACAATGCAGCATCTGTGTCCTGTGACTTTGGACTCAAACGGTATATCATGAGGTGACAAATACAATTTATTTTTTGTTAGACAATTTCTAGTTGACAATTTGTTATGTATGGTCAATTATATTACTGCCAAAACAACAAGACATTTGCACAGTACTGTACATACAGTGGGGACCAAATATCTGTAAACACTAGTGAAAATACATCTATTATACTGTTTGATCATACTTAATACAATTTACTTTACAAGTTATAGGCTTTCATTGTTTATCAGTTTTTGTTATGCATTCAAGCTGGCATGGACTTCACAAGTTTGTGCAAAATAGCAGGATCCATGTTTTCCCAGAATAATATTACAGTATTCATAGAACATGTACTGAATGTGACGTTACTGAATGCTTAGCTTTCTATGTATTTAAGAGTACCCATAAATGCTCTACGAAATTTAGATCAGGTGACTGTGGAGGAAAGTCCATCCAATTCTTCTCCAGTAAAAAAGCCACATATTTTTACTAGGGGTCTTAGACGTATATAGGATGTAATACTTTTTCTAACATTATATTACATACTAGCTGCTTCACTTTATAGTCCGTCCATAGAATGGGTTTAGCCATAGCAATATTTCCACAGCAATCAGATGTGTATGTGAACTTATTATATGGATCCCATTGTGTATGCCAGCTGATTGTTCACATCTGGCTATTGTTATTCCTGTCAGGTGAGTGTGTGTTTGAATTGTTATTCCTCTCAGGTGTGTGAGAAAGAGGTTTGGAGGTCAGTGGTGACTAAATCTCCCACCAGGTGCTGATTAGCGAGTGAACTGAGCACTTATCAGTGTGAATGCTTTATTGTGGGGGGAAAAAATCTATACATACTTTCTCTCATAAGGACCAATACATCCACTTTCACGGGGAGAAAAAAATGCTTCATATTATGGTGTTATCTTAATATCATTTTGTGTGTGTGTGTGTGTGTGTTTGTGTCTGTCCAGGTTTGAATTTCACAGTAAGGACAGAAATTAAATATTTAAATATATGACGTTTTTTTTTTTTTTTACTCTTTACCTTGTAGGGGCATGTGGCGTACATTTTTGCATAAACATTTTTGCGACTTTCTTTTGAAAACTCCAAAGATCCTAAAGATTTTGAGGTTACTGAGGTTAAGGTAAGGTGTAAATTTAGGTGTACAAAAAAAGGTGTACACACAAGACAAACATGTGTATGTGTGTGTGTGTGTGTGTGTGTTTAAGTAAAGCCAGGCCAGACTGATTCTTGGTGCTGTGACCAGTGGGGATTTTGAGCCTCAGACTGAGTCTCTGCACTGAAATAACTCTGCTGCTTCTCTTTCCATTTTAATACAGCACAGTGGCTTTAATAAAGTAGCTGTATGTGTGGAGCCAGGTGGAGATCCAATCCCTTCATATTCTAAGTAAATCCCACAGAAAGGTGTCAGGTTAGAAGGCATCACTTTTCATAGTCATCGCAGGAATTCATCATCCTCCTTACCCATTTCCCTCGCTCTGGGCTTTCTGCTCTCCCCTCTCAGCACTGATAGCCTCCCATCGGTCAGTGAGAGCAAGCTGGGATGCTATAACAAAGAAACCACCAGCTTTTTATTATGAAATTGACTCAACGTGTATGAATTTAGGGTTTTTCCACTTTTTTATGAAAATGTTAAATCCAGCAAAAATCTTCTTTTAAATGAGGACATACCTGCGATATTTCATCTTTATTGCTTTTTTTTTCAATTGTTGCCAACTAACTATAAGGCTTTATAACAAAACAGCTTGGGGTTTGTTCAGGAAATCCGCCAACACCGAAAAACGAATTAGAAATATAGTCTACATAATTATATATGTAATAAATAAATATATATATATATATATACATATGTAAAAACTATATATTAAATAGCAGTTACTTTTCATGTTACCTGCAACTTTCAAAGCAACTAAAAAGCATGTACAACAAATAAAAGGCAATTGAAATGATGAATTTTATAATAGGACACAAACTGTTAATTTATTTGTTAAGCCACTGATTTTCTTATCACCCAGTCCAGAAACTTTGAGATCATTCATCAAACGTGCTCATTCTGCAGGAGAGTCAATAGTCATGGAATGCATTATCATAAGACATTTGTTCGTGGCGTGACAATGCTTGGCCCTGGGCCACCGACATGTTTTATTTAATAATGGGGGAATTCGCCAGTGTTTGCCTTTCATTACAGCCAAAGTTGAAAATGGAGCCGGAAAGCCGCACGGTTTAAAGCATGAACTTCACCACCCTATGACTTTTCAACCACGTTCAAGCTTGTGGATTGGGTGGATGTCCATTTAATGCAGCTCTGTTTTTGTTTTTTTCTTGTTTTTCTCCCCTAGGCCGCTTGGACAATGTGAGCCTGGGTTAGAGGCACAGGAGCTTATAGGAGACAAGAGGAGTTAGGGAGGCACAAAGGAGTTTTAAGAAGTGGATGGAAACATTCTAGTAAAAAAAAATAATGCTGACAATAGCCTGAGAATAGCGGACATTTCAGAAGGCCGTCAGGGCCGTGAGACCTCAAGCTGATAAAGCTGATGTCTAAGTTGAACGCACATTGCAGGAGTTAGGAGTAATCTGTGGAAGATTTGAAGCGAAGTCCAGAAAGTCAGGAATCAGGTCAGGAATCATGGGACTGTATTAAGGTTTTACGAGAAAGGCAGAGTGATGAAGAGATTCACAATATGGACGGGAATAGTATTCAGACCTAGAAAATGCAGTAATGTTATTCTTTAGTAACGCCACGAGCTTCAGTTAGGGTAAGGGTAAGAGACAATCGGTTAGTTTCTGTTAACCCTCCTGCTGTGTAAGTATCGCTCCACCTTTAGTGCTCATGGTCAAATATGGTCTGGCTACTTAAAAACATTTCTAAAATAAATACAAATCACCAACTGTTCTAATACATCTTTTAAGCAACACAGTTATTGTCACAAAATGTGACCTTCCTTTTAATTTCATTACATTTCTATGGCCAGATAAATCATATGAAAAGTCAGATCAGATCTGTGACTAGGTTTTTGAATCCTTTTCGTCTTAATCATTTTCTATTTTCAGAACTGACTGTAACACTTTAGATGTTATAAATTTGAACAAATTGAAAAGATAATAATTTAAATTTAATAATGTATCAATTATGTACTCTTTGTATATGCATTGTAAATATATAAAGTCAAGAAGTGTTATGACAGTCATAAACTATACCTATGATAAAGGATAAACACCAAACTTGATACCAAACACAACAGCAGTATTGATTTTCAAAAGCATCAAAACACGTTATTGACTAGAAACCTTTTGCCTATGACGATATATCAGCATCATTATTAACAAATCATATATGAACTAATCATCACTATGCAAAAAGAGATCGGTGCAGTAAGGTTTCCGTACATTTGAACTTTAATGATAAGACCAACTGAATAAAACAATAATATGTCCTTAAATAACAGTAATAACACTTTCACATATTCCAAGTCCACATTTAGATTTTTCACCATCTGACAAATATGATAAGGTCACTAATAAATAGACTAGTTACTCCTTGATAAAATATATATTTAATTGATTTTGTAAAACCACCTGAACACAAAAATAAATGTGAATTTAAAATAACTGTGAATCACATAGTGGTTTTACAGACCATAGTTTAGTCTTAAAAGTCTTGAAAGTAAAGAAATGTATCAAAAAGACCAAATGAACGGAGGTGAAACAAATCTAAAAGAAAGCCTAAAGAAAGAACAAGACAGTCAGTGACCCTTTTATGTCTGGCGCAAAAAAGTTTTCAAAATCTGCTAAATGTTGTAAATATTAACAAGCATACTTTTAAAGTGATTTTTCACACAGCTGCATATTATGTCACTTATGACGCCTCCAAATAAGAGAGCACTGATTTAGCAGGTGTAAAATGTATAGTAAATAGTAAAATGTTTCATTTACTGTATTTCAAACAAATTTATGATTGGCTCCCATGCAGTTGACATGCAGGACACATTTAAATTTGTACTGAATAAAACTTTAATCACAGCTCTAAATTATTGTGTGATGATGAAATGTGAGTATGTTGCAGTCTTACTACTATTACAAAGTCACAATAAAGGATTGTTTAGAATCTCAAGCCAGTTTTATTTTATTTAGAGAGTATAAACCTGGTGAAGAAAATTACAAAAGCTACACCAGGCTGATGCACAAATATGAAGGATAATCAAGGATAATCTTTAATTAAAGAAAAAGAAAGTAAAGATAATAAATTAAAATCTGATAGCTCAGCTTGTTGTTGTTCCATTACATTAATTGTTGAATGGTCTCGCACTTAACTAATAAACAAATTTTATTTATTTTGCAATGATGATACGTGAGCATGTTGGAGTAAACAAGTGTATGTTGCATAACCACAATTTAAACGCAGATGGGTGTAACTTACTCAATGGTTTTCTAAATGTTAGCAAAACAAAATACAATTTGACATAATTCAGTTATGAATAAGAAACACATCTCTATACTAAACTATTGTACAAATGGTTACTGTCCACACAGGAACATACATCATTATTTGTTTTTCCATTGCAGGATATTTGCAACTCTTACCTCTTTGTTAATTAAAATAACACAACATCTAAATTGTACTTGTAAGATAAGTTTTTGTGTTTTTTTCTCTCTCAATTAAATACAATTTTAAAATACAAAATCATCATCTGGAAATTTTTTACATTAATACATTTTATTTTAAGGATTAAGATTGCAGAAATATTTAAGTTCTATTCATTCTATTCAGAAAATTAAGAAAACCCCAACCAGGAGTATGCAAACAAGAGTTTATATAGTATATATACTCAATTATTTTTATTACCTTTCGTTCCTTTTAACTTGAACAATTATTATATTAATTACGTTTACTCTTACTTTTTGCTACTGTTTAGCCTAATCTCTGCTTATTAGTGTTTGATTAATAAAAAAAAAAATTCTTGGTAGTGACCTAACTGCCACTGTTCAGTGTGTTTGAAACAAAAAAGTGTGTCATTCGGTCCCAAACAGATGTGCTTACAATTCAGGGTGACAGGTTAGGGGTGAAAGTCAGGGTTCCTCTGTGTGTTAGTGTTAAGTTTAGGGTCAGAGGTCACCTGCAGTGCGGGGTTATTGTTAGGTTGAGGTCAGCTTGGTATTGGGACTCCCGATGCCCTGAGGGCTGAATGCAAATGATCAGGCAAAGCTTCTTCTTCCACACCAATTAGACCTAATGTGATCTGAGAGTCAGGTTTGTTTAACATTCTCCATTTGTCATAATTGCTTGCAAGTGCTAAACCTGCCAGCTGATTGCCTGTAACAGGAGTAAAATGGGTACAACACAAATGTATTTTACTTTATTTACATTTAGCTTTAGGAAAACTTGAGTTTTATTTGTTGGATTTAAAAAAAAAAAATACATTTTTTTTTCTCGTGTTGAACATCAGTACTTGCCAGCTTGGTGATTTATATTGTATAGGGTGTATAGAGATTATTCTCTATCAATTATGATTAATATTATCATAAATCTACATGTTGTTTTGTTTAAACATTCTATGACCAAGCATGCATTAGATCTAGAATATGTTAGTATATTCAGTACTGTGAAAAAGTCTTAGTCCACCATTAGATTAGATATGACATCATAGCAAATATTTAATGACCATATACAATTATTTCTTACCACTTTCATTACATTTTATAATACATTTATACTATTGACAGTTGCAAGCATTTACTGTGACCTACCCCTACACTTCCTCAAATAGCTGAATCTTGTAACTTTAACTGGATGCCAAGTTGACCCTTCTATATTGCAAAGAAGCATGATCAGCAAAAACCTTTTTGGTAGGGTAGCAGCTAAGGAAGCATTTTTTTTCTGAGAGGGTACAGGGTGAAAAGGCTAAGATATGCTTACACTCACAAAGGTTGTAATGAAGATCAGTAGAAGAGATTATTATCGAGTGACATATCCAAGGTTAGAATTTTTAGGACCAGTTGTTGATAATATATAATATGGATTAAACAACAAACAACACATGGCCACAAATCTTTGCACCATACTGTATAATATTTAGAGTGCAAAAAATCATCAGGTCAGGACTTATACAGTTTGGTGGTATATGGTATCTAAATAGTAACCATGATGATTTGTCAATTTTTGTGACGTATATGGGGTTAACTCCAATATTATTAATTGTTCCATGACATGAGGAACTCTGCTCCTGACCCCTCTTCCAGGGTGTTGTCCCATTATGATTGCGTCCATGTGTGTCCCTGAGTTTCCACCTCACCAAAGGCTTTAAAATATATTAAATATTAATTATGTCATTGCTAGCGCATTCTTTGAATATTCTTCGTCACATCATTACATGATGGTAGTGTGAGGGACCTGTCAGTCCAATATACAGGAATATATATATATAGTATGATTTATTATACTATTGCTAAGACTTTTCCACAGTACTGTATATATACTTCTCAAGTGTAACCTCCCCTGCTATCTTTTTGTCTCTGTGGTGTGTGAGAGAACCTTCAAGGAACACCTTGTGGCTTTTGAAGGCTTATAACATCATATTATAAGTTTTCTCATGCTTAACTCTAGGCTAGGTTCCCCACAACACAACTGTGATGCTATCAGAGAGCCTTCATTCATAACCCTAATCCTTATGCTGCTAGGAGAAAAATCTTCAATTTGAAATAAAGTTTGTGTTGTTTTTTATTTTGGGGTTTCTTTGCAGCTAATAGCTCACTTCATTTGAACACATGTTACCATTTAAAGCTAAAGTTAATGACTCAGACAGGCTTACAGGCATAAACGGTTGATCCTCAGTGCTAATTTCATTGGCTGAACAGGCTCCAATAAAAAGGTCATTACGCCCGGTTTGTGTTTAACTTGCGTTTAATTCCATGGTGTGAGAGGTTGCAGGAAAAACGCTGTATTGATTATGTGACAGCGCAACAACCAGCTGTTTAATAAATTGGCCTTACTGCATTGGAACCAGAGCAGAGGGGAAGACATAGAGGGATATGGGATGGGGGTCACATCGAAGCTTCATTGCTAGGCATCATGATGGAAAGCCTTTCCCCTCACGCCTGACAAATTTATGTTAACAAGCAAATTAGCCACAGCACGAAGGGGCTGCATACAATCAATAGGGACTATAAAAAGCAGAAAGGAAGGAAGGCGAGAAAAAAAAGTTGTTGCTGACCACATACTGTCCGTCCCCAAAGGCCCGTCAACAATAACACCCCATTGAGAGAGACACAAAAGATATCGACAGGTTAAATTTCCCCAGGCGGCCGCTGCTGTCACATCAAAACAACCATTAGTCACAAATTCAGCAGCGGTGCCGCTCTCTAGGGGTGAGTGCTGTCAGCTTGAAAGTTGTGCCACCGGCAAAAAAGGGGAAAAAAATAAATATAAAAACGAAGGACATCTGCTTCGAGAGGGCTGCTGTGAATAGGGCCAATAGGCTTGTTTCTGATAAAAGGGCGAAAACACAGGCGCTTGAGAGCTGTCAGGCTTCGTTAAAAAGAGCAAGCTGAAGAAAGAGGAGCAAAACCTCAGGGAACAGTGTGCGACTGAAATGGATATCTGGCTCCTTTTGAATTGCAGATGCAGACTGCACACTGAACAAGATCATTCTCTCTCCACTTTAAAAATCAAGGTTATTAAGATGTACAACTCTGTGATATTAGTTTGAAAGAAACTATTAAACTTGTATTAACTAAAAGAAGAAAAATTGCTCTGACTAATGGTGATTACTGTACTGTTACCATGCTTTCTATATCTATTATTATGTTTCTTAAATATTGTATTTTATTACATAATAAATTACACTTGTCTAATCATGGCACAGAACTGTTGTATAATTGAAAGCCTACAGATTTATATCCACGTATTAATTGAGATGAGTCATTGTTGGGAGGTTGTAACAAATAAGAGTAATAAAGTACTTCTTCTGTGATTGATTTTCTATAACCCCATCATATATTATTCCAAATGTATTAGAATAATATCTTAATAATTATAGGAAACTGAAGCAGTGAAATTTAGACATGATTCACTACATATAGATCAGTACATGCACATAGCTATAGACACACAAATTACTTTAAAAGGATGTAGTGATTGGATAAACACTTGTGCTGTGTAATATCTATTTCACATAGTGTTTTTCTTTAATAGGCGGTTGTAACATGAGGGTTTAACCTTGTAGAATCACTCAGCGACTCTTAGATCAGTTTCCTCATTGCCTTCATGGCCTTCAGGAACCTAACAGGTGCATGTCTGTCTTTCTGTCTTACGTCTGTCTGCCTATCTCGCTCTTTTTCTCTCCATCCATTTTTCTCTCTCTTTCTCTGGCAGCCTGTCTGTTTCTCTGTCATTAACACTCTCTCTACTCATCACTCAGTAGGATCTAAGTGGCCTGTCTTTCCTGTTAGAGCTCTATTAATCAGTGTGTGTGAGTGTGTCAAGTGTGTAAGTTTATATATCATTCTTAGGACCAAATGTATCCACAAAGGGAATAAGTTCTGAAATTTGGCCTTAAATATTTTATTTATTTATTTAGGTTTCTGTGTTAGAATATGTAGGTGCATGTAGGTGCGTTATTACTATTAGCTATATTAATAATGTGTCAGTGGAAAGTCCCCGCAATGATAGGAACATAAACTTTTGTGTGTGTGTACTGGGGGGTGAACAGCTTGTCACCTCTCTATTAATGTTTAATGGGACAAGATCAATGACACAGACGACACTTAACACTATCACTGGACACAATAGCTAGGTTGTGATCCATTACTCTAAGAGACAATACAGACTGACAGACGCATGTGGGTGTTACAGAGTTAATGAACACAGAGCAGTCAGTATTAGGTATTGTTCAGATAGTAATTACAATCACAATTGTCCTCCCTCTGATTAGCATGCCGTCTGAAATATGGGCCAGAATGGTTCAACAATATACAGACCCATTTGTTCTCTCTTAATGATAGATTCTCTATTCCTATGGGATGCAGTGTTTCTGAAAGCGCATCACATGCACACACTCATTAGGCCACTTTAGAGACATTACTTGACCTAAAGCATGTATTTGGAATGTGAGATTAAACTGGAGTACCTGGAGGAAACTCACACAGATGTGGGGAGAACATACAAACTACAGTGTATATGCAGGTACAGACCTTAAATCTAACCAGGAATCTCTGGAGTTGTGAGGCATTCCTACATTGCATCTAACACAAATACAAACGATATTAAAGAAAATATATATTAAATAATTACGGTTAAAATTATTTATGACTTCAATGTTGACATATTGGATATTTGGAAGATTAATAAATTTTTTTGGTTAAAATTTGAGATCAAAGAATCTGTTGGTTTCTCTTTCTTTCATACATATGAATTAATAATTTTGTATTTAATTTTTTATTAATTAAAAAGTTTTTTAAGCTAGAATGTATAAATTTAAGTTCACATTATACTAAAACAGCATTAAATAATAAACGCAATAATGGGAAATATTATACAAATTATATGAAGATAATTAAGAGATAAAGAGTTCTGTGAAAAAAAAAAAACATTGGCCACTATTAGATTAGACAGACCTAGACCATTAGATTAGACAGACCTTTTTATTTTAGCAATAAAAAGTAACTTGTTACTCTGCTTAGCTAGCTGGGGGCTTGCCTGGAGGTTGTTCTGAACCTATCCTGGAAAGAACAAAAAAACAACACCACTACACTAAAAATAAAGTTAAAATAATTTAAATAAAATGTAAAAGATAATTTTCCTAAAATCATGATGTGTGTCCCATTTAAATTGTTTTCCAATTAAGATTTGCAAGTAGATACAACTGGGATTGTCACAACATAATTTACTGACAATTAATGCAGGGAACATGGCTTTTTTGCATGAATATCTATACAAGGATTATGTTAAAATTCTGAAAAAAATGCATACTAATACAATTTAAGTGGGACATAAATAATGACTACCTGTGTAAGATGAAAATTACAGCAGATACACCCAGCAGCATAGGTATTACTGAAGTGAACCATTTTCCACAAACACATGAAAAGCGCTTTTTGCTTTTTAGTTTTGACATGCTGTAATGTAGCACATATTCTTTCATTTGTCTTTCTTCACTCTGCCTCTAACCTGAAATTTAGCCTGCAGTTACGCCCTCTGCTCGTAAAACCAATTCAGGAGGCTCAGGTGTAATGATTCAGTGGTTATGTAAGTCACATGACAAAGAAGCATACTTTAGGTGCAGATAACACACTTATTGAGGCACCATTATGATTATGAACAAGCTCACTGTATGTTTATCTTTAAACCTTAACGTTACCTTTCTGTCAGATGATGTTATGTCCTGTTGCCGTGTGCAGTGTCACACATCCACAAATTGCTCTTGGACTTGATTTAAGACACACTTTGTGAAAGACACTAGCATGCAAGACATTCACAGCTCATTATGTTCCAGCTAAACAACTTTTTGTTCCTAAGACATTCAACTATATCACCTTCATAACCTTGAGTGACCAGTCTGTCATACGCCTTGTAGACGTCACTGGTCACACCGCTGCAGTGGTGTTTTAGCTATTTAGCTATTATCTAATGCCACCCCACTGTCTAGGACATGCAGACTCCAAGCAGAAAGGACCCAGACCGCTTCATACTGGTACTGAACCCGGGACCGTCTTGCTGTTAGGCAGCATTGCTACCCACTGAGCCACCGTGCTGCCCTTCAAACTATATATCTGAAATAACTGTGTATAATGTGCATATATATACATATATATATATATAATACGCATATATATAATATGTATATAGTTATTCATCATTTTCATTACTATACTGCTCACAAAAAGGGGATATTTTAAAAGTAATATGAAGTTATTAAAATAATCAAATAAACAGTTGATTTTATTTCATTAAACAAAATTCAGAAAAAAACAAATGAAAAGTATACAAAATTTGTTCGATTACACAAGAGATGCAAACTGACTGTTCAGCAGTTCTTTTGGGATCCTTTTCATATTCATTTTATAATATACCCTCATTTTTGTGAGCAGTGTATTAACTACATTGGACCATTTAATGTTTACATTTCTTTATGTGCAGCTTTCAGCCATAGACATAGTCATAAAGTCTAAAAAGTCTAAAAAGGCCAAGGATAGACCACAAATGTCCAGCCAGATGTGGTAGTGGGAACTGGGAACTGGAAGGGGGACCATTCAATGCTACAACAGCAACCTCTACCCATGATAGACTGGCCCCTGTTAAAGATACAGGAAATTGTGAATTCCAGGAATGGGTTCCAGACCCCACTATGATTCCAAACAGGACAAATGCACATCTACATTTACAATTACTTTTAAAGCATTTTTATCCAGAGCGACTTACAACTTGTACAATCTTACAATTCAAGCAATGGTGGGTTAAGGGCCTTGCTTAAGGACTCAACTGTGGCAGCTTGGCAGAGGTGGGATTAGAACCCAAGACCATCAGATCCAGAGCCCAGTGCCTTAACCGCTAGGCTACCACAGTCCCACAGTCCCAATAAAAAAAAGGAAAACCTGTTCCCTTAGCATTGTTCTTATGGACAGCATTTGTTCTATTTTTCTTTGTACTCATTCTATTAATGGTTAATGTAATAATACAAAAGATTCATTTATAAATTTTCATTTATATAGTGCCTTACTGGCTATAAAGTATCCTGTAAGGCTTGATTATGTGAGCCTTATTATTATTTTTCACTTTATAGGTGACCTCTACAAACTGTCGTTCATAACGGGACATAAAACAAGCTTGAGAAAGATTTTACACAAGCTCTATCCCACAAAGATAACAGTAGTGTTAAAACATGGGCTGCTTTACACTAGGTTTGCTGCACCTGATCAGCCCTGTTGATGTAGAAACCCTATTAAATACCCAGGGAAGAGAGGGCTTTATTTTAAATTGAGTAGTGCCAACGCACATTTATTGGCTGTAATGTGCTGCAGCTCAGCCGTGGGCCACCTTCCTAACATAATAACCTTTTTAAAGGCTCGACTCCAAAATAACAACCTGCTGCCTGTCCAGCTCCAGGTTCATGTGATTTTAGTTCAGTTTCAGCTTCAGTTTTTTTTTTCATTTTGGGCCTTGTCTTTACCTAGTAGAGGTGAAAAAAGGGTCGACTTCTGCACCTTATTAAAAAAAGATTCAAGTAAATTAAATTGAGTAAGTGAAATTAAAGTACTTCTACTACACTTTTTGGAATAAAAATTGAAAGTTAAATCAGATATTTTAAAATCAATTCCCTTTTTTCTTGATATACTCAGTGCTTCCTATTTGTTTATTTTTGCTATTTATTTATTCAGTCCATTTTTTTCACTTATTTTCAATATATTTAAATGAAAATTGTGTGCAACCCAAATTGTCTAGCATGTATTTTCCTATATTGCCAAACCCTTTCCTTTTTTAATGTTTATATTTATCATGCATGAGCTGAATAGATTGTACACTAGAAATTTCAGAATAAATGTTTCATCTGTATTGCTATTAAGCCTATATAAATTAGTACAGCAGTTTCATTTAATATATTGCTATTACAAGCTTCTCCAATTCTCTTAGTCCCAGTGGGCTCTGCTGCTGATGGTTTGAATTTCCCAGTCTGTGCTGATGCTTATTGATCGGCTTATTGATTAACAGATTGGAAATATTAACTGGGGGATGATCCATCTGAGATGGGCCGTGTCATTCTCGTTAAGTCCAGGCAGCGCGTACAACAGTCGCCTCTCATTAGCATCCTAATTAAGAGGCTATCAGATACCACTCAATCACTGAATGCATTACATGTAGACGTGCAGACATGGACACGCTTCAGCATTCTCATGCATTGTATAAATACAAATGTGACTACTGAATGAGAGTGAGTGGTGCAGTTTCTTTAAAACTTAAGTCACGTGCATTTGACACATAAGATGAGGATATGGATCATCTTAATATCTTAAACTCATAGTAATAATAATAATAATAATAATAATAAGAAGAAGAAGAAGAAGAAGAAAAAAAAAGAATTATTATTATTATTATTATTATTATTATTATTATTATTATTATTATTATTAACAGGAATCCTCTAATGCTAAATTTTATCAAATGTAAGCCTGATCTTTTAAGAAAAAAACTTAAATTTGACATATTCTTCAATATTTTAGAAAAAAAGGTTCTTGGGCAAAACAAAATTAAATTGGTTAATTAGCAAATGTTTTGCACATTCAAATTACAATCAATCTCTTGTTGCAAAAAATATTTGGCATTCTAAGACCTTACAAAAATGCTAGTGTATATACAGTGGATGAGCAAAAGTATGATATCACTAGTAAAAATATTTTGGTGAATCTTTGTGCATAATGATTTAAACTGCAGCAGGATTATGACCCTAAACAACAACTCTAAGAACAAGCAGATCAAGGAATGCTGTAAACACTCTGTAAACACCTGACCAAAATCCATTGACCATGTATAGCAGTACTTGATGACAGGAAGGAAAGCATTTAATAACATCACAAGATGCTCTTTGGCATATTGTGAATTGATTATCAGATGTTGTACAAACTTGTTGTGTTTATGTCAGCTTGAGTGTATGTTTTATTTTTTTCCCCAAAGATTCACTTTTAACTCAAATTATGACGGTATTATTTTATTATAATAATGTTAATTTAATTAATATAATAATAATAGTTATTTGAATATTTATATATATATAAGATGTTTATTTAAATATGTATCATGAACATTGTACAAAACTATTCTCATTGCATGTATTGTATAACATTGTATAAATAGATATATTATTTTTATTATTATGTAATTATTTTTAAAAATTGAATACCAGAGAATCTAAATTATGTTCTTTTCTACTGACATATTAATGCTAAAAAAAATCAAACCATATGAAAAACAAAAAAACACAACCCAATTAAAGAAACACAAATCTAGTAATAGTCTGTGAAATGTATATTATTTGTAAAACAGCCTCAATTCCATAGTCTAAACAATTTGAACAAGTAAAGGGTACAAAAGGGTACACAAAATAATAGATTTTTAAAGGGCATCCTGTGGTCAAAATGCTTAACATCAAACTGTACTGTGTATTGTACTGTCACAGTATGACATTGGAAAGACAACCTCTTAAAAAACAATTATAAAACTTACATAAAAGAATGACTATGCAGTTTACCCTGTGCAATCAATTATCCTGTACTGGACTTGTTTTATAAACGGTTTATGCGTCTCTTCACGTTGCCTCATAGGCTAACAGTGGCACGCAATTATGCAGGATTCTGCAGCATCTGATTTAAGAAGTCACCTGGCATCTTAGCCTCCTGAGAGCAGTTCATTGATTGAATCTTATTTTGTTGTTTTCTGGGATGTTAACATGCTTGAAATTTATGACCCACCGAATAATAATGCCATATAAAAACTGACAAGGCGTTCCTCCTCCCTCCATTTCGCTTCCACTCCGAGGGGACATACTCGCACTGTTTTCAATTTTCCTCCTTTCAGACACATTTTATGGAGAATTATGCTTGTTGATTTTTGACATATATGGGGATCGATATAGAAATATGTATGTGGAGGCACATTCCGTGGTGCACAGGGACTTATGGGAAGGACCTGGATAAACATTTTAAAACACTTTGTTGTTATATGTAAAACAGTCTGAAACATGCAGCATATGTACAGAAGTGTACAAAAGTTTTAATAATGGTATTATGATAATATATAACATATTGAATCTATGAAACTTTTCCCTAGTGCTAATATGCAATTCTTCCAAAAAGACCATACCTGATCAAGCTCGTTCATACTGTAGAAGGGTCAACTTGCCAGAAAGAATGTACATTTGCTGTATTTTCTGTATTCTAATAAACAGACTGAGAAATAATTATACATAGCCATTATGCCATCGCTTAAACAATGATATGTGTACTCTAAAGGTGGCCTAAGACTTTTGCACAGTACTGTACATCTATTGCTTCTTGGTTAGTCTAATGATTTATGTTCACTAAAGTTAAGATATAAGTGTTTGTGGTCAGTGATACTTCTATATCAGTGTGCATTGTTTGAGTAGTGTTGAACTACTTGTGAAGGTAGAACTTGTGAAGGTTACAACACCAACAAAGTTCATGTGCATCCCCTGCAAAAGGCCACTGCAAAAATGACAGGACCCTGACCCTGGACAAATTATTGAATTTTTATCGCCTGCCTGAGGCCATGTCGGGGCTATTCAATTTTTGCCTGAGGAGGCCAACCTATTAAAGAGGATGAGACCAAAATGTCCTTCTTCAGATTGCCACCAGAAACCATTTACGGACACATTGGATCCTGCATGGAAAAGCTATCCATGGGTTGGGTGGACAGAAAGTAACTCCCCCCACCCCCCACCCCCCATTTCTGTTCCATCTCTCACACACAAATACACACTTTTACCATCCCCTTTCATCTCTTGCCAGACACAATTTACATGAGCTGAAGGGAATGTGACAGACAGCAATCAGCTGGTGGAATAGAGACGAGGCCTCACATTACACTCGACCAGAGAATCACTTATACGGGCCACGACCTCCGACCTGCGCTCATATCAACCCCATTGCCCTTTAGTATAATTATGGAGACTAATCTTTGGTCATCTGATTGGACAGAGACAACCTGGCAGCCCATCCTAATTTATGTTGCTCGTAATTTATTTTTCCATCCCCTCCCCATCCTGCTCACTTGTTAATAAACAGTTTGGTCGGGCTATCTCAGGCTGTAAGTGAAATTTTCAATGAGCCCAAAGGTCAAAGTTATCTATTTATCAATTTATCTGTCTGTCTGCATGTCAAACTCTGCACCTGTCAGTCTGCCTGACGAGTAATTATCACCTGGATGACATTTACCGGAGGTCTCAAGGTTTCTGCTGTTCAGTGCTGTTAGAATTCCACCTTGGGTGAAGAGTTGATTAGGGCTGACATCCTTACATCTCTAGTTAATCCAAGCGACAGCGCTGTAATGCAGAGGAATGAAGGGCACTGGGTAGTCAGACCTTGTTTCTCTCAAGCATATGATTAAATCATTAAATCTTGATTGTTCATTGATGAAAATGGCAAAAAAGGAGCTTTAATTAAGGCATATGTAGATAATCACACAAAAATATCAAAACTAATCACTTACAGCCTTAAAATTGTTTATTTCCTATGAATGGTTTTGTTAATTTTCTAAATGAAGAGATAAAGCACCCTTGGCACACAAATGATGGCTTGATTTGGATTTATTACACGGTTTGACATTCTGGTTATGTTAGTGAGGATTGAGGGTGGGTTTAATTAGTTAGCTGGTCTCTTGGAATTCACATTGGGCAAGCAACCTATACTTTGCACAGGGTACCAATTAAGCCCAGGTCTGGTTATGGGCTGTCATTGCAGAACCCTAGAATGGTCCTCTCATCCATCTTAATCTCCCCTAAGACTATGTTTTAAATTGCATGCATTACAGGTTGCATAAATGTGTCAACTTTCAGTTGCTCTCTGTGAAAATTTAATTATTTTATATTTAGACTATATAAAGTCTATGTATCATTTGATCAGGAGTGCCTAAACTTTTGCAGAAACATAAGGTAAGTTTCGTAAAATATTTTATACTGGTTTATTGATGCGGCTATGCGTGGCTATAAACTTATTTGAGAGGAGTAACTAAGTTAGCAACATAAACTATGTAGCTCCTGTTCAAACTTACAAACTGAAACTTCAAATGTCTTGGCTGCATGACTACATTTGGGGTAAAAAGAAAATTACATGTTACTTTTTGTTCTCTGAACAGCTATAGATAGATGTTCTCATTAATTCAACTCCGTATGTGAATTTCTGGCTGGTTAAGTTTAGCAATGGCACTAGTAGCCATTCACATCAAATACAACTAAATCACTTCTAAGAATTCCAACAGATATATTATTACCTTGGTTGTTCTTTAAAAATCTGGCACACATTTAATGACAGAAGGCTTTATGGCTGTTTTGCATTAGGCTCGTGACCACCATACTCATAGACAAAATAATGAATTGCAGCTTTTGAACTGCAAATACAGCCTCAACTCATCAATCACAAAACTCTAAAGAAGAGAAACAAAGGCAGATACTGCTACAAAAGCTAAATACAAACAAATTTAACTTAACCTTCACCTTTAAAATACACTATCACAGCATGCAGCACTTCAGTCCCAACTGTAAATTTAACCTTGGGGTCTAAAACACACAGCCATCTGTTTAACCCTGACCTTATTCTCTCTCTCTCTGTCTCTCTCTCTCTCTCTTTCTCTGTCTCTCTCTCTCTCT
>JAUZSU010125315.1:0-17543 GCA_034780255.1 Parotocinclus maculicauda | reverse complement strand
GCTGCCATCCATAGCGCGTGTTAGTCGTGTGCTCCTGTTTGAGCATCAGTCTTAACCAGATCTAGCCAGGGAAAGAGGGAGACCATATGGACCACAAAACAAATCCACATCCAGAGCCAAACAGCTGGAGCCAGAGTGCATGGACACACATGGCCTCACAAGAGACAGGGCCAGAAGCAACACAAAAGCAGCTTGTATTTTGTTAATTAGCCATTAGCGCCTAGCTGTTGAAAAAAGGATGGCTCTGACCATTTCCAATAGAAACTGACTGCCCAATTTGTCATTAAATGGCACTGATTGCAATCAACTGTAAATATGCTAAAGCAATTTTAATCCATAAAGTTAAATTCTCTTTTAGTACTGCTGTTACCATGGCTGTGGTAAAAACCATATGCAATACACTGACTGGCCATCTTATTAGGTACACCCTGCTAGCAATGGGTTGGACTTATTTTGTTTGTGACATGAAAGCATCATACAATTGCTGCGGTTTTGTCAGTAATATCATGTGACTCTTGTTTCCAGCACATCTCAAATCTTCTCTATTGAATTAAGAAGGGACATTGCGTGGAAGTCCCACTTTAATGTTGCCTACACAAAAAAATGCGGAAGTATCAAACTGTGCTTATGGTCAGACGTTAATGCTATGATCCATATAGCCACGAAAATTGCTGTAAACTACCCTGCTGTAAATGAACTGTAAAGTACCTGCAGACATGTAAATCCATACACTGAATGAAAATGGCATGCCCGAAGCCAGCTGAACAAATGCAAGAGAGACTGCTTGTTTGCTCCTCATATAATCTTGTCATTACAATAAAATTAAGTGAATATATTGTAAATATAATAGTAAAGATTTAATTGAATATGCCTTGCCAAGTCATATTCCGAAATGAAACTCATGGATGTATTTAAAAATATTGCTATTACTTATTTTTACCCAATAGTAATTCAAATAAATAATAGTATTTATAATTAACACTGACTTAAATGTAGTAAGACCTACTATTTATCTGCTGCACAGTTTCATTTCATTTCACGTCTTTGTGTTTGTGACTTGTGAATATATATTTTGAAATATAAGAGCTTATCCTAATAATACTATCCCACCCAGAGAACTATTACCCACTGGACTTTTGCATTTAACTACCATTACTTGGAAGTATAAGCCATATATCTTTACTTGCATACTGTGTTAAAACTCATTTTCAATGTTTTTTGGAATTCAATGGAATTCAATGTTTCTTTGATTTATTTAGTTTTTTAATTGTGTAATTCCAGAAAAAAAATTTGAACACTCATATATAAATCATGTGTAATTGCAAGTAATCACTTGGCATTCGGTAACCACCATTGTGACCATCAAACAGTGCTTAGCAATTTATTCTTCCACTTTCTTTTAATTTTAATAATGGTTATAGAATGGATTGAAGAATTACATTGTAGAATATAAATAGTAATGCACAAGTTATATAGTACAAGTCAAGGTCATGCTTAATTAAATGCTTATGTTTAAGAAATTAGTGTTTTCCAGTGTTTCGCCGAATCATGTTTATTCCGTAATGAACACTGTTAGATGTGCATAATTATTCATTCATTTACTTATCTAGCATTAATTGCACATACAGGTGTGCACATTTTAATGCCTGCATTACTTTATGTGAAAAAGGATATTGACATACCAGTCAGTTTCTGGTGTTACCACCACTTGCCTCATGCAGTGCAACACATTTCCTTCACATAGAGTTAATCAAGTTGTTTATTGTGGCCTGTGGAACATTGGTCCACTCCTCTTTGATGGCTGTGCAAAGTTGCTAGATATTGTCAGGAAGTGGAACACGCTGTCATATATGCTAAGCCATAGCATTCACCATTGAATGAGTACCGTGGCAATGCAAGAACTGGGATGTTTTTAGCTTCAGCAACAGTGGGCCCATCCTGTCATGATTCTGTCATGGTATCTCTGTGCATTCAAAATGGCATTGCTAAAATGCACCCATTTTTGTGGTCTGTGACATACGCTTGCCCATAACATACCCCCACCGCTACCATGGGCCACTCAATTCACAACCTTGACATCAGCAAGCCACTCACCCACACAGCGCCATACACGCAGTCTGCCATCTGACCTGTACATGAAGAGAAAACCTCAGCATTTTGATTAGCCCTCTCAAGTCAGTTACGACAGTGAGTTACGATGAACTGCTTTCAGGTGGAGATTATGAGGGCGACGAGCATGCAGATGAGCTTCCCTGAGATGGTTTCTGACAGTTTGTGCAAAAATTTCTGGGTATGCAAACCGATTGTTGCTTGGAGGTGAAGTTGGATGTGGAGGTCCTGGGCTAGTGTGGTTACACGTGGTTTGCAGTTGTGAGGCTGGTTGGATGTACTGACAAATTCTGGAGACAGCTTATTGTACATAAATTAACATTCAATTAATGGGCAACAGCTCTGGTGGACAACTCTGCAGTCAGCAAGTCAATTGAATGCTCCCTCATAACTCGCAACATGTGAGACATTGTGCTGTGTGATAAAACTGCACATTTTAAGGTGGCCTTTTATTGTGGCCAGCCTAAGGTACACCTTTGCAATATTTATTCTGTCTAATCAGCATTTTGATATGCCACACATGTGAGATGAATGGATTATTTCGGCAAAGGAGGAATGCTCACAATTTTGTCAATAATATTTGTGAAAAAATGCCTTTGGTGTATATACAACCCCAATTCCAATAAAGTCGAGACATTGTATAAAAAATATTCACCCATTTTTAATTTGATGCCTGCAACATGTTCCAAAAAAGTTCGGACAGAGGCAACAAAAGACTGCGCAAGGATGAGGTGCGGCAAGGCCGAAAATCAACATTAAAATGCCTCTGACCTTCAATCCTTCAGGCGGCATTATATTAAAAATAAACATCATTCTGTAATAGATATTAACTCATGGGCTTCGGAACACTTCAGAAAACCATTGTCAATGAACCCAGTTTGTTGCTCCATCTACAAGTGCAAGTTAAAACTCTACCATACAGCCATACCTCAACTACACCCAGATATACCACAAGCTTCTCTGGGCCCAACCTCATCTGAGATGGACTGACGCAAAGTGGAAAAGTGTCCTGTGGTCTGACAAGCCCATATTTCAAATTGTTTTTGGAAATTGTGGACGTTGTGTCTTCTGGAACAGAGAGGAAAAGGACTGTCCGGATTGTTATTAGCGCAAAGTTAAAAAGCCAGCATGAGAATGGGAAAGAACCCTTTCACCACCTAAAACGCTTAAACAATTAGTGTCCTCAGTTCCCAAACGCTTATTGAGTATTGTTAAAAGGAAAGGTGATGTAACACAGTGGTGTAACACATACCCCTTTTCCAACTTTTTGCAATGTGTTGCAGGAATCAAATTTAAAATGAGTGAATATTTGCAAAAAAACAATCAAGTTAATCTGTTAGAACATTAAATATCTTGTCTTTGTAGCGTACCCAATTGAATATAGTTTTTATTCTGTTGTTATTTACATTTTACAAAACGTCCCAACTTTGGGTTGTAGAAAAAGTCTTAGATCTTTAAGTTCAGCTCATGAAAAATGGGAGCAAAAACAAAAGTGTTGCATTTATATTTTTATTCAGTTTATATCTCACTCAGTGCATTCGCAAGAAAGCCTATGCTCACTAATCCATGCATGTTGATAACCATATCAAAAGTAAACTGACTGTTAGCAAATATCCATTTAATTTTGCTTGTAGGTTTCCTGTAAGTAAAACGGATGTTTCATTCACAGTTCAGTTTAGACAGATTGTTGAAAGTGTTGCCAAATGTGTTGATTTGGAATGGACAATCCACTTAGCGCAGTGTGATTGCATCTGGATTTGACACAGCTGTGTTTGTGCATAGTCTTTAGATTAAGAAGTCAGATCACATTATTTTTTGTATTTAGAAGATTATCATAAGAGGAAAAAAAATCCAAGACCTCCCACTTGGGTTTGAATGTTTGAAACCAGAAATACTGATGTTACTATTCTTAGGTTCTGTACTGCTGTTGTGTTTTTGCCTCATAGAATGTATTTAGCATGTGGGTGTATGTGTGTGTGTTAATGTCTGTATTATGAAAAATAATATTTGTTTATTCTATTTTATTTCTGTACTCAGTTTTTGACAAAGAATAAAAATAAAGCACCTTAATAGAAATGTCAGATTGCTGCCAAACACTGCATGTAGCGATGTCTCCAAATTATATAAAAAATAATTACAGGTGTGGAATGAATAGACGCTGGGTCTTGCTACAAAAAATACCTTCCTGTAGTCTTATAAAAATATTAATAAAAAGAAAACTGGATTGCTACAAGCTCGCACTGCATTGCCTTTAGTGAATAATTGAGGTTCTGTCCAGGAACCAGCAATGTTTGGGTTTGAGCATGTGGCCTCAGGATTTTCAGTTCTGGATTGCTGTGAAGTAACACACTGCCCCAATTGCTGTTGCGATGATATGGGAAGCCATTTCATATGACACTTGGTCACCCCTAGTATTTATTTGAAGGATAAATGGCAGTGACTGAAACTATATGGTTGTGAAATATATTGGCGCATAAAAAGCCAATGTGTAACTCTTTGTGAACCCACAAGCATGTTGGTGCCTTTAAATCATTTATTAACTCTAAATTCAAATTATAATTGCCTTGTTCTTAAACGTGGCATATATGCTAAGCTAAATTTGAGCTAATATGCTGGTAATCACCATTTTCAGTAAGCAAATATCATATTGTATTTTGTATTGTGGATATTCTACAACAGATTTGTAAATTACATTTATATCTGAGACAATCCAACCAATTGAGGGTTAAGTTTCTTGCTTAAGTGCCTAACCATGGTAGGTTGGCAGTGTTGGGAATTGAAGCTTGAACTTTTGGGTTAATGGTCCAGTACCAGTACCTATAAATCAATCTGTGTATTCAAACAGCACATGTGCATACTGTGCATGGGTAGCCTATACGAGAAGAAGTGAAGTACATTAATAAATACATTAATACATTTTCTGGTATGCTGGAATTATTTACTTATTTAAAACAATAAATTACAAAGAGGTCTAATCATGGCATAAATTTCCACACAATAACACAGTTCTGTGTGACATCCTATAGATGGAACAGTTTGGAACAGTTGGGTTTAATCTCCTGTTCTATCATATAATATTGAGTAACTACTCAATACTCATGTTTGAAATGGTGTGTAATGTGTGGTTAATCACTATTAACTCTGTAGACCAGCATATACACAATTTATACGGCGGTGCGAGTGGGGGACAGACATAATGTCCCATCTTCTACATGTCATGTCACAAATCATCTCAAACTGGTTTATTGAACATGACAGTGAGTTCACTATGCTCAAATGCCCTGCCCAGACATCAGCTCTCAATTCAATAGAGAAACCTTTGGGATGTGATGGAACAGGATATTCACATCATGGATGTGCAGCCAACCAATCTACGCCAACTGCGCAATGCTTTCATGTCAATATGGACCAAAATAATGGTTGAATATGCTGAATATGTTTTAGCTGGTCATGTTACAGATGCTTCTATATCCATATAAACTGTGTTTACCTCTATCAGTATTGCATATATGATTCTGCATAAGATTTACTATTGGTGAGCAATGTGTAAAACAGACAAGAAAAAAATGGTGGTTACAGACAAGTGTAAAAAAAAACAGCTTCACTTGTGCCAAAATTTTACCTTTAGTACCAAAACTAACAAAATATAACTTTTGACACCGTTTGAGTTTTGAGCTGAATAAGAGGCTAGTATGAAAATATACTTCTCACAAAAATGAGTTGATATTTCAAAATGAAATATTCCTTAACAAAATATCCCCATATTTTTTATGAGCAGTGTATTATTTTACCCTACTATGTTGTTATGCACACAGACACACACATGTACACAAGCATGCACGCACATGCACACAAACACACACTTAGGGCTATGCTCCATTATGTTATGCACTCTTCTCTGAGGCACAGTCAGAGGAAGCACACTGAATGTAATGCACTCTAATAGTGTGCACTATACGCTGCCATAAAATAACTGAAACAAGAATGCACATAGGAACGACTTTAATTGTAAAAAAAAAAAAGAGCCATTAATTGTACAATACAGACTGCAATTGCATAATAATTATATTATTATAAATAATAATAACAATAATAATAGAGTCTCACTGAATCACAGTGTTTATTGGTGTTGCCTCACGGTTCCAGAGACCAGGGTTCAAGTCTTGGCCCTGCCATTGTCTGTGTGGAGTTAGTAGGTTTTCTCTGTATATGCTTAGTGTTAGCCATTAGCAAATTTTCTATTTGCGTTATGTTATTTTGTGTTTTTCCTGTTTGTTTAGCCCATTCTTTATAGTACGATTGTCTCTATATTATCTCGCTGCCTTTGTGCACTAGCACTGTGTGTCATTGTCTGTGTTTATGGTAGCACTTTGTTTGTTAGTTAAGCCTTCTTGCCCACCTCTGTGTATGCCCAACACCTTCCTTCATCTGCAATACATCTTATAATAAATATCCAGTGCATGCACCTACATCAGTCAGTCTAGCTGCCACAATGTGAAGACATGCAGCATCTTCTAGAAAGTACCTGATAAAAAAGCATTTTCTTCTTCTTCTTCTTATTATTATTATTATTATTATTATTATTGAGTAGTGATGACTTACCAAAGCAACATATTTATGCATATTCTTAAGGCATAAGGAGGTTCAACATGGAACTAGATGGGTGCCTCTAATAAAGTAGCAATACAGTATATTATGTTTCACCTACTGGTGCTAAAAAAAAACTCAATCTAAAAATAACAATACTTATTTACTGTTTCTGTTGATGTGAAGCAATAAATTATAGCCCCCAAATGTGGAAAGCCTATGCCATTTTTTGTGGTTTGTATAGCTTGGACTCTCAGAACACTATTTAGAAAGGGTCTAACAAACAATAAATTGAATCTCTGACCCAGCACTCACTTTACCTTGAGTCCTTAGTCCCAACAAATATTAACATGTCACTATGGCTTACCAAGACATTCCCGGTGTAAACATATAACACTACTTATTAGTGCAAAACATGTCTGCTGCGATTTGCAGGTTTGCTACAAGCAAGAGCTTCTAATATCCTTATAAATGTCAGCACACGCACTAAGTTTAGATTGGTTTCCCTGTGGCAGTACTGTCTGATGAGATGAAGTTGACATTTGGCAGCACAGATGGCCTCGCTTAAGTGGGCTTTAATGATGAAGTTATCACAGCATTGTAAACATGCGTTGTCTTAAGGGAGGATGGTTTAACTGACCAATCATGAGCATTGCTTATAGCTATTTAATTTTAGACAGCATGTTGAACTCTCTGAATTTGATTGTGGTTATTTAAGTTGGCAAATAATGATTTTAAATGAATGCTCCGAATGCTACTTAAAATACTGTCTGTGTCTCTTAAAATCTGTCATATGGACTATAGATATACCAGAAAAACGATGTTGGATAAAATGTCTGAAAATGCTTCCCTTACTAATAGTGACTTACATAAAAGAATACTCACCAGAGGCCAAAATAAGATGTCAACTTAAGATTTTCTGATCTGTAGATGGATGTGCTAACAGCTGCATCACCGTGCCACTCAGATCCATATAATCAATCAGCCACCCCTGTCCTCTGTCAAAATGTTTGAGACTACTAGTGAAAAAGCTTTTTATACAATGTTTTTTTTTTCATTACAAATCACATAAATAGACATAACAATTTGTGAAAATTCAGAATGTATCATCTGTATGTACTGCTAAAACAAACACCACTAAATATTTATGAGGGTATTTGAAGACAGAGAAATTCAAACATTAAGTAAGAACTCAGTATGCGCTTTGGAATACTATGAATACACATAGGATTACATGAATCATTAGAATGAGCATGATGTTTGAAGTTCACCACAGCTTGAGCGCATACTTTGATTACAGCAAGGGGGGGCATTGTCTTAACTTTATTCACTTTATTATCCATTTAGCCCTGGTCATAGCTGTGAGAGAGCCGATGCCTAACTGGTGGCATAGTGTGCAAAGCAGGGACAACTCAAGACAAGGCGCCAATTCATTGTAGGGAAAACACACACACACACACACGCACAAAGTTCACGTTTAGTTTACCTAGAGAAAACTTATCTCGACTTGGGAAAAAATACTACTATATTCAGATTTGTATGTATTTTGCTGAAGGATTCAACATTTGTGCCACCGCGTCGCCACTTAGCGTTGCTTACCAGATGAAAATGTAAATTTTGGGTGAAGGTACTGTAAGTATGTACTGCTTGATGGATCAGATTTGCACAGTTGCACTCAAATCTCCTTGGACACTGCACCGAGGTTCCACTATGCCAAAATATAAAAGGACATTTAAAATGAATTGGTAAAGCATTGAAAAAAACAGTCTCATTTCCTGCAGGCCATGCTATCCTGCTAGTGGATTCTTTGTCCATTGAGAAATCTAAATTTTATATGGCGTGTACATCTGTGTATCCTGTAAGAACACAGTAGCCGTCTTTGTCCTTGGAAGATTGCATGCAATAATAAATGTGTGATAAATCTTAGATACTGTAGAAACACACAGTGCACAGAATTTTCTATATGCCATTGTTTGTGAAGTTTTTGCAGTAACCCTCTCTCCTGCACTACATGATAGACACGAGGTCTTAAGAGGCAATTAAAAGAAGTGTGAAGCATATTCTCCACCATTATACACATAAACCTCATCCAAGCGAGCACAAGGCTGTCCATGCCTGCTTCCAGACTGGCCTACTGCCTGGAAAGTGACCTTTCTGGGCAGAAAGTCTTAATTCTATGACAGAAGTGTCATGTACTTTGAAGCAGAGACAGGCCTTTAGGTACACCCATGTCTTGAACTGTAAAGTGGGGCAGTTGGTGCCATGTAGTGCAAGCAAAAATAATGCTTGTTTGAGGAAAATGTGAAGAGGGCATAACTTTTTGTAGCTCTAGTGATCTTCAATTCAACTAAACCATGCCTCAGTTTTTCAACACAGCCAGTTACAGTCCTCTAAATGAACAGTATTTTTAGGTTCTAGATCACAACTGATTCAACTAAGTTTTCACTGCATCGTTATGTGGTGCAATATAAATTACACTACAGATATTCATAGAAGAGAGTCCAAAAAAGAATGGTTTAACCCTACACAGGGAACCTATCTATTCAAATAGATTCAATAATACTAATAATAATTATAATAATTATTATTGTTGTTATTTTCCTTATTTTTCTGAATAATTTAGTCTGGCCATTCGTATGTACTTGCAACAGCGCTCTAAACATTGTTCCTGACCAAGTATGCCCTCTCATGGCAACAGGATCACCTAATGACAGTGTCCTCATTAAGCATTATAGCATCCCCTGCCACACTGCAAGAGTTGTTCAGAGAAGTTTTGAGGAACAAAGGGTCCTTGATGTTAACCTCCCTTCCAATTTCCCCAGATCTCAATCCAGATAAACATTGTGGGATGTTCTGGACAAAGAAGTCCAATCCACAGAGTCCCCAACTCACAACTCACAGGACTTGAATTATCTTCTGCAAACACATTGGTTACACCTTCAGAGGTCTGTGCCTCATAGGAGCAGATTTTTGCTGTAATAAGGAGGGGCGCAATATTGGGAAAGTGGCTGATCGATGTATATCAACTGCCTCAATAAATGAGCTTTTCAAAATAACTGAAAATCCCAACAAATTCCCACAACACTTATTTGTTGTTCATGAAATTAAATTTATGATACTGGACATTCATTGTAGCATCTTGCCCAAACTTGGCAACTGTGAGCCAATTTATTCTTACTATCTGTTTGATTTAGGCTCCTGGCAAACATGTTGAGTTGTGTTTGAGTTTGTCTGCTTGAATTGGTAAATGATTTTTCAGGCAACTTATCTGGATTCAGACTGCAATTCAGATAAACACATAATAATAATTTGTGTAACAAGTACAGTTATGAGGTCTTTCTAGTTTATAAGCCATCAAATATTTTACAGTCAACATTATCTCAATTTAAAGTGCATAAACAATAAATAAAATTACTTTAAAAAATTACTTTATTATAAACTTATAATATTATGCATGCCAAATTCAGCCCACAATTGCCATATCTTAATACGGTCACACCTAGCCATGCTTATTACACAGTTGAAAACACTCATAAAAAAAAAAAAAGAGAAAAACTATGATTTTGAACAACAACTAAAAATGTCTACTGATGCACTGTGGTACTCTGTTATAATGGAAAACAACAACAGCAAAAAGGTTATTATTTCTTATATTTCAAGTCTGCTTTCAGAGGACATCACTCATGTTTAACTGCACCAATTTAAATCTAAATGCTTAAATTATTACTAATGTACATGTTTTACATTCCACATCAAGCTCTTTAAAATGAAAGTTTATCACTAAAGGCAGACTGCATGTTTTCTGGATGCATATTTATTTTGCCTGTATTGGTATTAGTCTTAGTGACAACACCGTCCATTTCCCTTTGATAACAAGGGTAATCTGTTATTAGCCTTTATGGCATGATTTCATGTTATTCTGTGATTAAGGCTAATTTTAACGGGCTTATTATTTTAAGCATATTAAAATAATGCATCTGTGTAACAAGATTCATTGTGTATCATTTAGCTAAATATATAGATTAAAGAATGTTAATAGTAGAATGTTTTGAAAAAAATATAATAGGAAAACCTACTATGCTTATCCCTTATTCCAACCTGACTGTCCAAGATAATCCACACTGCTGTTAAATTAGACTTTCTTTTATTATCCAATGCTAAAGGAAATGAACAGAAAAGCAGATATAATTTGCTGAAAATGGCCTACCACTTAGTGATATCCTGATATCAGCAGACAAAGCTCTGGCTTACTTTTTCACTTTATCCTTATCTGTCCATGTACAATGACCTTAGTCACAATGACAACTTCACCCTGTATCTATTAACAATCCCTGATGGCTTTCCCCTATGAATCGGATGTTCTTCTTGTATCACAGCATGGTGTAATACATCTTAGTGCTGCCAAATTGTTCAGAAAACCAACTTAGCAATGTGAAGACTTGTATTACAGAAGCTGGAAATAGCCATCAAAAGAAGGGTACACTGTGGCCATGGTCAGGAACAAGGCTGTGCCATTCAAATTATGCTTGTTTGGTAAGGGGCCCAAGGTGTTCCAAGAAAATTTAACCCACACCATAACACCACCATCAGACTGAACTGTTGATACAAGGCAGGATGGATACATGCTTTCATGTACCTTAAATTGAATTCTGATCTTACAAATCTGAATGTCACAGCAGAAATTAAGACTTTTCAAACCACCAAATTTTTTAAAGTTCATTTTGGGTGAACCCTTACTGTTAGGGTTCCTACCTTCCCCCGGAGCGTTCGGCCGTCCTTGCCGGACGATACAACAGAGCTATCGGTGAGGTGGCTTATATCCACTTATCTTAATTATTTCCTGATCCCAAACAGGTGCTTCACGTACTTTAAAGGTGTGGTTTTAGCGCTGTTCATCCGGGGCCAGGTCATTATTCCATCGGGATTCCATCTCCGTTCGGTTCGCGCGTCCGACCAACGGCGCCCTTGCGCCCTTCCGCGTTCTCTAAAGGTAGTGGTAAAGTTCCAGGGGCTTTTTAGGGCCGATGGACGTGTATGGGCAGGTAACCCCTGAGGTATTTAGTTTGTTAGGGGCACTTTGAGGGTTTTCCGGTCCCGTACTCGTGCGCTCCTCGCACGCTCTGAGCTTGCGCTCTTTCGATGTCGGCACCTACCTAGCCTCCCTCCAGTCGGGGTGTCCGTCCTAAATAGGATGCGCCCCGGTCTGGCACTCGCGATCTATTCGCGTTCGTACACCACGCGCACCCGTTTATTGTACACCCTTTTGTGTGTTATTCACACTCGCGCTACAAGCGCGCCCCGAGCTTATATGCTCACCTTATTGTGCTTCGGCCACTTCCGCGATTTCTTTGCCCCCCCCGCGCTACGTGCGCGTTCGAGCTCACGCTCGCCCTCTGAAGCTTCGGCATTCTCTGCACTCTTTGGAGCAGACTCTAGTCGGCTGCTGACTCGAGATATGCCCCGGCTACAGTAGCCACCCGGCAACACGCACTCTATAAGACGTGTCCCGGTATGGCTTTCATTTAATTGCATGCACATTCGAGCTCACGCTCACTCCCTGGCATTTGGACTATCTCCGTTTCACCATTTAAGAGATGTCCCAAAACCGTGCTTTCTGCACTTCTGCCCCTACTGGCGCTTTGCGCCCTCTCGCGACCAGTTCGCGCATTGTTGCCACTCGGGAAGCAACCTCGGCGCGCCCCTTTATCCTTTTGGGGTTTTTTGTGTTAGGAGCCTTACGCTCCGCTCTTTATCACTTTTCAGTTGTTCTATATTATTTTCCCATTCTTATTATACGTCGTGGGATATGTTTATCCCGCATACCTGGGTCCTAATAAAAATCACTCGTAACACTTACAAACTACCATACCATACAATCAGTTGCCATTTTTTGGCTGTATATACAGTCTTACCTTGTTATCTTGCCAACTATTTCATGTCTATTTTTGGCAAGAGGTAAGTTTGGAAATTTGAATAAATAAGAAACTGGACAGTACTATCATATGGCAGTCTGTTTAAGCAGCTAAAATTTGAATTTGAACATAAAATAAATGAATTGCATCATTTGAGTACACTGCCTGAATATCATTTTATCTTTTTGTGGCCAATGAAAATTCTTCCACTAAATCAGCAGTTGTCTACAAAAGTCTGAACCAGTCAAGACAAGCTAGAAGTGGGCGATTCTGTATTAAGATATACTGAATATAGTAGAATTCCATAGTTCTTAAATTGATGACAAAATTCACTAGAAGAGCTGAAATGACCACAGCTTTCTCTCTTTCTTTCTCTCTCTCTCACTCTCATTCTCTTTGTCTCTCTCTCTCTCTCTCTTTCGCTCACTCTTAACTTACAAGCACTTACAGCATTTCAGGAGAAACAACTTGAAGCCTTCAATTATATGAGATATCAACTTTTCAGACTGGAAACTATTGAAAGAAATGTACTAAACTGCAGACTAAAAGTGGACTAAAAGCAGGGAGATAACACAATTCGATCAGAGAGGATGCAAGACGGAAGTCTCACAATGCCTTTAACCTATATAGGCTATCATATTGCAGCCATAAGAAAGAAAGCCTAATGGCTACAGGAATCCAGCTAACATTGCAGCTAATGGTGGTGTCATTTTCTCAACCACAGAAGCATCAAGGCATGTCTGGGTTATTAAAGGAGAATATGTTAACGTAAAACATAACTCTAAATATGTTACAAATCTCTGTAAAGGGCCTAGGTTTTTGTTCTACTTATTTAAACATTTTAAAGTTGATATGGTAGTACCTTGTTGCATAAGCCACACTAAATTGTGGTTTCAGGTTTTTTTTTTTTGCATTTTAATCATGACTAGATGCTTCTCTTGTGTTTTAGTACTTCAGTTGTTAAAACAGATATCATGTGTGGGTGTCTACACATTTTTGGTCAAATAGTGCCAGTCCCCGCCTTCAGTCACTGAAAACATTCAGGTCTACATAAAAGTGGCCCAGTTAATAATTCAAATTTTACTCCATTTCCTTTTCATGCTCTGTTTCTGTCTCTGACAGGCTAAAGGTGGGAACCATCCCTAGACAGGATGATAGTCTATTGCAAGGGCACATGTACAGACATACCCACACACACAAACTCACACACTCAGAGAGGTAGTAAATCAGACTGGGACACCTATAGGATGCCACCAACATAGTGCATGTTGATGATGGAAAAACATTGTAGTACTCTGATTCGTCTTAGACATAAATATACCTTTGAAACAAATGTAGGAACTTTTATTTAATTCTTTATTCAATTCAAAATTTTATAACTTAATTGTTATTTGTTTACGTAAGATGCGCACATATATATATATATATTGTCAGGATTCGTGCCGCGTTCGCCCCATGCCGCCTCGTTGTCGGGGTACAGGTGCTTACTACTTAAAGCCGACACTCACTTTCGTGGGTGCCGGTTATTGGTCTGAGGTCCGTTTAGTGTTGTCCGTTTTCTATGTGCGTGTGCGTGGTGTTTTTTTTTTTTGTGCTCCTCTACCCCGGCTGTCCTGCTGGACTCGCGGTTCCCGTACCGCCACAGAACGCGCGGCTCCCATGACGTCTTGCCGTCGCGGCTCCCACGCCGCCTTCTTGTCGCGGCTCCCACGCCGCCTGCTTGACTCTCGCGGCTCCCATGCCGCTCCTGGACCTTCTGCTGTCTCTCCGGACCCCAGCGCCCCGACACCGTCTTCCACCCGTGCTCTCTGGACGGACGCCTGGATCCTGGGATCCCAGACGGGTACTCAGGACTTTCGGACTGCGTGTCGGACTGGGGTTCGTTTTTTTGTCTCTTGTGCTTGCGTTCATTAAATGTTTTTGTGTTTGCGCAAACTGTCGTCTGTCTGTGGATCATTGCATCATGTGCTCCGAGTTAAAACCTCATGGGGGCGTCCTTGAGATCTCTGCGAGTCCCATCTGGGACAACCCAAATCCCCAGGAACCCCCACGAGGTTTTAACTCCACGTGGGGAAAACACGAAACGTAAACAAACACATGACAAAACCCCACGTGGCGACCGCGGCGGCATGGGGCGAACGCGGCACGAATCCTGACAATACTTTTAAGTATTTACTTAATTAACATCTAGGCCACCCATGGAGGATGGGTCCCTTAATGAGTCTTGATCCTCCCATTGTTTCTTCCTTCTACTATCAGGGAGTTTTTACTTGCCACTGTCGCCCTAGGCTTGCTCAATTTAGGATTGGCCTTTTATTATAATATAAGATTTTTAAGCTGCTTTGAGACAATGCTCAGTTGTAAAAAGCGCTATATAAATAAATTTGACTTGACTTGACTTGACTATTGACAATCATCTGATTAGATGTTTCTTAAATGCTGATTGTGACCACTATGTTGGTTAGCAGTAAGCTAAGTTGTGTAGCAGTATGTGTTATACATATCGTTGAGCTGTTAGTGTCCACCCTGGATCACATAAACCAATCTGTATATAGACAGACATTGACAAAAATATAACACCCAGATAGAAATGTTAGATTGCTGCAAATTGCAAATACAGTTACGTTGTGGTTAGATATATACATGTTCACAAGCTAGTCAAAAACAGACAACAGTGGCAACAACAAGTGCACATCTCATCAACAACATGCATCATGAGGCAGGAACCACATGCATTGACTGGCCTTTATATTCTACAAACCTGAATTCCAATTAACATGCTTGGGATGTACTGGGAAGACATCTGACAAATCATCGAATGCCTCCCACAACATTTCTTAAGTTAGAAGTTGCCCTGAAACAAGAGTAACAGAGGATCCCACAAGAAAGGCTTGACAATCTGATCCTGTCCATGCCCCATCACTGCCAGTATGTTTTGGCAGTCTTGGGTGACCATATACCCTACTAAAGACGCTCTTCCAATTTGACATGGTTTTGTTTACCCCAATAAATATGTAATTTGCTTTTCAATCACAATAATTTGCGTCTAATTTGCATAATGGAACACATTTTTTTGACTTGTCATTTGCTTTTCTCATGATCTTGTTTCAATAAAATCAAATGCTTTTTAATCGCTTCACATTCATTTGGAAATATCCTATAATTTTGAGTGAGTAGTATATATATTTCTTTATGATTTCTTTATGATTGATTACAAAGACATTTAAATTCATTTCTTTTTATAAATTTCCATATAACCAACACATAGACCCACCTCTCCCCTGACTGGTAATAGTTATAGGTAATATAGTATAGTTATAGTATAGTAATAGTTATATGGTAATAGATAATATTATAGCAGAGACTCTAGCAAGTGGTAAGGTTCTATGGTTAATTGGGGAGAAAAATATCAAACACTATCCAGGCCACAATTACGCACATAAGAGCTTTAGAAATGTGGTTCCTGTAAGAAGCATGCTGGTTCTCTAGTGTGATTGTGTGTTATGCACTGTATTATTTCCGCCTTCATGAACACCCTTTGTTCTGTCGAAGGACCTTTTGCTCAGAGTGGCACTGAATGAATCTCCAGTAGTGAAATCTCAATTATGAGATTAAAACCAGTGCGCCATTATAACCAAGTGTTGCTTGTTAATTAGTACGATGAATTGTTAGTTAATTTGCTTAATCGTTTCATATGAATAATTAATTAGTCTGATAGTAGTTTTTCAGAGTGACAGAGTAATTTGTGCTAAAACATTTCACACTCACCAGAGACATGGAGGTTAATATGAATCATTTAAACTAAAAAAAATAAAACAATTTAAAATACTCCAGCTGTTAAGTGTAAAGTGCCTGTATGTAATAATTCTCAATATCAACTCTTTTTGTGACATTAAAGTTTAACGTATAAGAAACTGCCCAGATTCCATGGGGTAAAAAAAAAAATCTGTTGTCACAGAGGTGTCAACCTTTGTCAGAGCGATGCCAGAGAGCAGCTGGCTACAGAGTCAGTCAGTCACGCATGGTTTAGTGCCATCTGTTTCATGCCAATGTACAGCCACCCAATCTAACACAGCACACTGCCCATTACCCTAGAACCAATGTGTCTCTATCACTCATCAGCTTGCAGTCATTAATCAAATTAAACTACTGAATCACTGGATCATTTAGGACCCAAATACCTGAATCCTACTACTCATGGAATATTTGAACAAGTGTATTTAAGTAGATTTTATGTGCTAAGAAAACTAATGTGCATCCCATGGCACCTTGAGGCACAATTGCTCTAAAATTACCACCATTCTGGCCTTTTTAAATAGCTACACTATATTTACAAAGCTTTTAAGCATGAATAATTTGCACTTTACCGTTATTCTGTGTACCAATGGGGATGTCCACAATGCAAGTGTCACACGCTAGAAAGTGTGGGTGGTTGGTTATGCATCAGTCTGCTTCCAGGATAGTTGTTCTACTTTTCTTTGTTTTGCCATGCTGTTATTGGTAATGAGTGTTTTTTGTGATGCAGACTTTACCCCCAAAACCTTCTTGTGTATATGTAAACATTTTTAGAAGAGTGAAACCTTTCACATTTTTGCAACTTAAAAAAAATAATGGTAGCCTACGCCTGAGACTTATATGGACTATGAATATGGTACTGTAGATGTACAAGTAAAAAAAAAAAAAATTACGATAAACACAATGGAGATCTACTCTGGTCGAGAGTTTTTGTGTTTCTGAGTCTGAATTTTGAGTGCACTGAATAGTGAATCATGAATCTTCAATCGGGTTTTTTAGCTAAAACATGTTGCACGGCTTGGCTTATACAAGTTTAAGCATATGCACAGAGCACAGAGGAATCCACTAGGGATGCACCGATCCGATATTAGGATCGGATATCGGTGCCGATATGAACAACATTAGCTGGATCGGACATCG
>JAUZSU010125304.1:0-17546 GCA_034780255.1 Parotocinclus maculicauda | reverse complement strand
AGAGAGAGAGAGAGAGAGAGAGAGAGAGAGAGAGAGAGAGAGAGAGAGAGAGAGAGAAAGAGAGAGAAAGAGAGAGAAAGAGAGAGAGAGAGAGAGAGGATGAGAAATGGCTTTTACCCAGAAGACTTGTAACAACAAGACAAGAGTGTCTGGTTAAGCGTGACTAGAGATGACTTAATAAAGCCCTTGAGAAAGAAGCCTCCATGCAGTTTATTTATACTCTTGTTTGGGAGATGATGTTGGACTGTGACTTTCCTGAAAAGCACAGTAATACAAGCGTCACAGTTACTTATTTATTTATACGTTTTTAGAATAAAATGCAAGGTCAGAACCTCACGACCATGCACGTCCTTGTAAGTGAGACAGATGGTAAATAAATGCTAGTGGGTTCCTTTTCAAGAGCTCAAACTACAACCTATGGTGAACAGAACCTAATAACTGCTGTAGTATTCAGATCTGCTTTAAAACAGTACAGGACTGACTGTATTGTTGCTTTGGGATTAGTGTTTCAGAAAGTAAAGATTTCAGCCACCATCAGTTAGATATTTCCTTTATTATGAAATCACTGCAGGAAGGAAAAATACTTCTGCATACTGACTGCTTTAATTTTAGACATGTACTTTATATTTAGTTCAGCATCATCTGTCTATCATGCTAATGATGTCATTTGAAACAGGTATTATTCCCTAAGTACTGGTTTTATTTGACCATCCACAATGACAACAATGATCTTTCAGTGTTGAATAGACCTTGTTCAAACAGAGGTTCATGTGTTTCGGCAATATACTTAAACCAGGCATTTACTGTGGTGACACAAGAGAGTCTTAAAAGTGACATTGTCAGTAATCTGGCAAACACTGATACTAACTGATTCTGATTTCTGAATGATGCAGTACAGGTTAACTTCGATAATAAAAAATATTTTGTTCAGTTATATGATAAATTACATATTAAAGACACTCTCAAAACATGTGCCCGGTTATAATTACAATCGCAGTAATAAGAGTGGCAGTGCATTACAGGGAAAAAACAACAAAAGAAAACAATACATGTACAGCAGAGGATTTTTCCTATATAGCAACAAATACTATGTAGCAATGCCCCTGAGAACACAAAAGGAAGATATCTTCATTATCAGTGCTGTTGTTTTCCACTCTTGAAATTCAGAAAGGTGTTTTTGCCCTCTTGTGGAAATCTTGCAGAGAAACAAGACCATCACTCGTCATCAAAATGAAATCCACATATAAACCCGGATTGCATTTATTATTTCATTAAGATAAAACAAAATGTAATGCATTCTCTATAGTTTGGGATGGATTGAGGATTTAACTTTCCAAGACCATATTACAAGGCCTCACTTTACTACAATACAGAGTTACAGAGCTATTTGGGATTAAATAAGCTCAGCTCAGGGACCAAAATTAGTATGTGTGGGCATACAAATGGACCCTGCAGCTCAGTGCCTAAGCAGATTAGACAGGATATAGTAGCATGCTTGTCTTTGTGTCAACAGCTTCTGCCGTTTCAAGATTATCCTGCACATACTACCTTTGTGTTTGTGACTGAAAGCTGAATGGAGAACATTTATTATTTCTAAAAATCCTAGGCAGCATTCAACATTTCATTGACCAAGGTATCTGTTTATTTTGTCTGGAGCCAATTTTAATATGATGTGGGAGACGTGTAAACTTAATCCAAACCAGTATGCATGCTTGAATGGACCAAGATTAGAAATATATAATGAAAGTAAAGATTATTCCAATTCCTTTCCATATGTTTAAACTGTTTCCTGTAATATTAGGGCAGCTGTTATGAATGCTGAGCACTGACTCAATCATTTTGTTAACATCTGACAGATAACCGGCTAAGATGTTGTTATGAAAATGACTCAAAATGGGAACATATGTCCCATGGTCTGCAGTTGTTTGGACATTGAAGGGCTTGTTGTGCACTTTGAGATTTTTCTGGGTGAGTAACCACTATTTAAGTCAATTAGGCTTAGTCACTTATTCTTAAATAACCTTGAGCAAGTTTTTAAAAAATATATTAAAATGTAATTCTTTATGTGATACTGTATAACGAGTCATTTAGCATGTGTAGGGAAATATTAAAATAGTAATGACATATTTTCTTAAATAAATCATGCTTATATTTTTTCGTGGTTGTGGTGGAAATGTGCAGTTGAGAGGATGCCAGTTCACAGTGCTCGTTGGCATTTTAATTATTAAAATAGCATCTGAGGGCAGCATTACACATGATTGGTTATGTGAGATCCACTAGTCAGATCATGGTGAGGGCATGTTTTTAATAACTTTGAATGCAGGGACAAATGCTCATTGCTTCTAAAGCAAGCAGCTCAGCTATCCCTCAAATGAATGGAAAAAAGACACAAGAGGAGCTGTAACAGAAAGCTCACATGTTCCTGCTTGCTTTTGAAACATTAAGAGTTTTTAACAGAATTAGTTATTAAAACCACTCCTGCTCCATGTTATGATTAGTCACCTCACAAAAACAGTCATGTGTAATTCTGCCCTGATATTTTAATAATTAAAACAACCTGCATCCTTTGCAGAGCTAGTAGGAGCCACTCTTACTTTCACCGACTGCCAATCAATAGTGCCAACACATAATGCCCGACCCAGAAGTCACCAGCAGAACTGAAATCCGGGCAATTGCAATGGTGGGCTAGCATTCTAGATCACAACATAATGTGTTGGCAACCCTCAGCAGTGCTGTGCATCACATAGATCCACCCCTCACAGTGTTGAGACTGCTTTAACTGTGGTGGATTAGCAGCTAAGGTACTGGACTATGGACCAGAAGGTCCTGGGTTAAAATTCCATCTCTGCCAAGCTGCCACTGTTGGGTCCTTGAGCAAGGCCCTTAAAATTGTTTGGATTGTAAGACTGTATCAGTTGTCTCTCTGGAGAAGGCTGTCTGCTAAATGACATAAATGAGACTCGGGAGCCTCGGGCAAGGTGGAACACATGAATGGCTACCTGTTGTTGTTTTGGTGCAACTCAAATCTTCACTTAAACTTCTCCTCACCAGAAATGGGTTTACGAACAAGTGTGGCTCAACAATATAGTGCTGGTTTATAGTGAAAGGACACCCTGGTTCATATCCCACTTCTGGTAAGGCGAGGTCTGCATAGCATTTTGATGTACCCCAAGACCTTATTTCAGTCTGGCTATGCTAGGATGGAGGCTGTGTCCACAGTGTCCTCTGTAAGGACCCCACTGTTACCTGCATAAGTTGGTGCCTGGAGCTCAACTCTGAGACTGTCTACATGTATATTAGGTGGATGCTGCCAAGTCCAACCCCTGCCAAAGGTGTAGAGGTCTATGTGACGCTCACTAGAGGAGTAGATAGAAGCAAGTGAAACAAGATCCTGGATTTACATTATTGCGCTTTATTTAATTATATTCATTTAACATAGAAAAATCTGGTAATATATACCATAATGAAGACAATGTAATGTTTGCACATATGTATGTTCTTACTGATAATATTCTGCTGATTTTTTTATAGGTAAACCCATATTGTGCCATAAAATCTGCACCATGGATGCCACATAATTTAAAAAGTGAATTCTGCAGTCCACTGAAAAATGTTACAGGTGATTGCAAAAGATACACACAGGGAAGAAATACCTGATAGTTCTACTCCCAGAATTCAACCTTGGTGTTCCATATAGCATGTAGAGCAGTGCCTTAATATTATAAGTCGATGTAATTGAATGCTGTATTATTATTCATACCCACTAATCATGTACAGTATGCCTGTTCTGTTATAAACTATAGCATATTTCCAAATATTATAGTTCACAATGTGTGTGATATGCGATGCTGTACATGTACATGTTCACCAGGTGGCAGTGATTAACTACATACATTACAATGCAAAAGTCTTAGGTTTCCTATATGTTTTTATGTTATGTTATGTTATGCTTTGTAGTTATGTAATTACAGACTGTAGTTCATATGTTTCTTTACTCTGTTCTCTAATAGTCAGGACACCCACAGATCAGGTACTATTTGGGTGGTGGATCATTCTTAGCACTGCAATGTAGACACTGATGTAGTTGTGGTGTGTTAGTGTTTGTTGCACTGATATGAGTGGATCAGACACCACAGTGCTGCTGGACTGAAAAGAAATAATGCATTCTACAAATGTCCAGCCACTGGCTTAATGTAAGTGCTAATGAAGAATTAGAATAAACTTTGCAGCAACAGATTAACTACTGTCGCTGACTTACAATGGCAAAGGGGAGCAAAAAGGTGAATATATCTAATAAAGTTGATGGTGAGTAACCAGTGTTTATTTACTCTTTTGTCTGAACAAAAACAGCATTCCCGATTAAGCTTCTTTGGAGTGTAGTGAGCCAGTTGCCAGTTGTTGTACAAGTATAAGGGGAGGCCATGCTAAATACTTGCTACTCTACCCTATAAAAACTGTGTTATTTTATTTTGTATCCCTCATTGTATTAATTCTGCAAACAACCTGTATGTACTGGTTGTATTTTAATAAATAAACTGACAAATAATTATATATAATATAAAATAATATAAAATAATATAATATACAGTTATTGTACTAAACGAGGGTATGATCGAATTGTGGCCTAAGACTTTTGCACTATACTATATATTCCTTCTTAGAAACACAGGAGGAATGCCATCACCAAGAAAGCAGTGGCACCTTACACAATAGACTATTAAATGCAGAAAGGGAGATACAGGATCTGAAGGCACAGATTGCCAGTCATAGGGCATCATGGGAGATGCGGTTTGTGGAGCTGCAAAAAAGACAGCATGATCTAAGAGATCAGGTATGTTACATCTACAATGCATAGCTCACAGAGACATTACATGTTACTGATTATACACTTACTCATTTGTATAACTGCTTTTCTTAGTTGCACTCTGAAACTCTGGTTAGGTTGAGTGCTTTACGCAGAGCAGCTGATTCAGCAGAAATGAGTGAGAGCTTCACTGGCCTAGAGAATGGGCACGATTTCAAAGAGGAAACAGCACATTATGGTTCCAGTGAGTAATTTACCAAACAGCCTATTTTCTTTATTGTATTTCCTGGATATGTCTTATAACCTATTGCTGATAACAGCCTATACACTTGATTCTATTTGTTTCCTTATTAGGTGACCTGAAGAAAATGCATCAGCATACAGGGCTGAATGAGGAATGTTTAAACAATCCAAGCTGCAGTCAGGCCGTTTTTTCTCCCACTGCTTACTCCAGAGCCATGTCTGTTACTACGAGGTAAAAGCATCTGTAGTGAATGTATTTGCTAAATATTGTTAAACATCTTGGGCTTCTTTAACAGCCTCCACCAATCTAAGAAGTCTTTCTACACTGCTCAAAGTAACTAGGGGATATCTCAAAATTAATACAAAGAAGATCCCACAAGAACTACAGGACAATCTGATCTTGTCCATGCCGCTTCACTGTCATTGTGTTTAGGCTTGGGTGACCATACACCCTACTGAACAGTCAGTGTGTGGCACTCTCATCCAGTTTAACATGCTTATCTTCACCCCTATCATGATGTCATTTGCTACTCAATCACAATAATTAAGTTTGCATCTCATTTTGGTAATCAAAAAACCTTCTTTGACTTTTCATTTGCTTTTCTAATTATCTTGTTTAAGGAAATAAAATCAAAATGCTTTTTGTAATCGAATCATATCGAAATATCTACACATGTTTGTGAGCAGTATATTCAGCCACAAGCTCGTTATTGTTCACAGGCCAGTTTAGCTGTCTAAACAATATTGTTATGGTCATGCCATAAGTAGAAACAGCCTTCCCGAAACTATGGCCACAACAATTAAAACCACTCAGTTTTTTTAGATAGTGGGTCTCAAACTGCAGTAGTTGCAGCACTACCGGTAAATGAAGGAGCACAAGGTGGTATGCCAGGTTCCCACAGAAAATGTACTTAACAATTATCAAATTATAAAGAAATTTCTTTAATTATCAAAAATCAAAAGAGTTCATGTGTAAATTTCATATGTTTCAGAATATTCACACTTTTGTTTTAATAAAATTGATTTGTGTTTTATGTTTGCATTATACACAGAGACCCATAGTTCATAACATCTATGTCATGCTAACAGCTTCTCAAAAATTTGAATATTATGAGACATTGTCAATAAGTCTTTTGCATATATCTGAAACAATAGTTAAAAATAAATGCTTTGACTAAACCAACTACTATATCCTGGCTGAAGGTTGCAGATACCAGGAACAAAGAGCCCTAACTGGTAAATCAAACACAACCATTGAATACGTTAATGATAAAGTAAATTCATTCATTCAACTTCCATGAATCAGCTGATGTGTTAGCAAGCTGTAAAAAAGAACTAAGAGATGGTATGATGCAAGTTTAAGATTCACCTTTAGACAGAGGAAGAACCAAGACCACAAAGGGTTGTGTGTTATTAAATTCTCAGCAATGAGGGCATGGAATCAGCACAACTAAAACGACTAAAATTGCACATTTAATGGATAAACCTGTAGACTCTGCTAACTATGCCTACTGTATACAAGCGTGTGGTAAGACTTGTAGGTTGTTTTTAAAGAGTTGTACTTGGTGTAAAAAAAGTTTTAGAACCACTTTTTCTAGGGTATCTCTGAATGGCATAGCATTTCCCTTTACTGAACCTAAGATTCCAATACATAAAATATATACGTTGTTAAACCTTGTATTCATTAAGGTATCATTTGTCAGGTATACAGCAAGCCAGAGGGAATGGAAGCGAGTTGCACTATTTAAGAATCCAATTGCATTATTTTTTTAAATCATCTTAGGTTTGGCTTAATCCATGGGAATCTTGGGCATAAGTTTAGCTCCTTGGCCATGAAAACTCAATCCATCAAATTTATATGCGTAAAGACAAAAGAAATTGAGCCTTCCTCAGCCCTGTGATGTACTGGTTCAGGGTACATGCTCACATGCGGCCTGTGAATTTCAGAATGGGCACTGGACCTGCGACCTTCACCAGGATAAGCATGGTTGTAACATGAAAAATCTAAAAAAAAAACCAAACCCCTGATATAATTACACATGAATATAGAGTGAAGTATAATGCAATACCTAATTATACTATTTTTTGCAATGGGCTGGTTTGATTTTTCTTTGTTCAGTGTGGGCCCAAGGAGAAGTGGGACTGGCCTCCATCGAGCATTTGTGCCCCATTCTCCAATGGACCTGCAGATTGGTCATAGGGTCAAAGTACTGCTGCCCTCAGGCAGAATCAGTACTGGAACACTACGATATCTGGGGCATCTGCATGGCTCGGCTGACATTCACCTGGGTGTGGAACTGGACATGGCTGACAATGGAAAGCAAACAGGCACCTATCAAGGCCAGACCTACTTTGAGTGGTAAGCTCTAGTGCACATACAAACATCAAAAATGAGGAAAATAACCACACTTCACATGTCTTTGTGTAGATTGTCATTAAACAGGAAGAAATATTAAACAATTAACATCAAATACACAAATGTCTTAATCTGTGCATATTTTTCTTTTTCTCTCTCTAGCAATACTGGACATGGTGTATTTGTAGTATTCAGGAAATTGCTAATGGCCTGGGATTAGAATTGTGAATCAGTTTTTTTGTATTGCATGGCCAGGATCTATAAAAGACATTAGAGTGGTAGCCAAAAGTCTGAGACTACCATAGTGATGAACCACAATAACACAGCATGAAAAAAGGATTTTATACTAATGCTAGAATATGTCTTCAATATGCTAGAATGTTTGCTGGAAATCGTAAGAATTGTTTTCTTTGTTTATACACAGATAAATTGATTTGTCTGAATTAGACTTTGTATAAACATATATGTAGCACAGTGTGTGTATTTTGTTTTAGCATTCAGGGTGCACCTTGGCATGCCTTTATGCAAGGAGTGGGTAAATTAAACCTCTGTAAACTTTTGCTTAGAAGGCTGCAGCTTTCCTGTGTGAGTTCCTCGGTTGAACATGCTGTGGAATTTCTACAGAAAACGTGCAAGGGACGGAATAGTTGCGCACACACACACACGCACACATTGCATACCCCAGAGGCATATTAGCAGAAGCTTCTTTCATTTTTAGAAGTTGTAGGGACAACTTTTTGACATGCTATGGTATTATTATGGCAGTATCTTAAAGTAAATACTAAAATGTATTTAATGGGTAAAATCCACATTTTCCCTTTTGGAATTTTCTATATTTCTGAATAAACATCTAAAACACCAACAGATTTCATAAGCACTAAAAGTATAGAAACGGAACCCAATTAAACAAATTAAATTAAAAAATATTATAGATGGTCATTAATTTAATGGACTTCTTATCTGAGAGTGTGTTACATCCTTTTTCAGCAATATTGAACATTTTTATAACTGTTAGTTAGTTGCTTTTCAGAAATTAGGAATCTTAGCCCATTCCTCAATACATAGCTTCAGCTCAGGGATGTTGGTAGGTTTCCTCACGTTAACTTTTTTCCATGAAATATTAGATTATGCTCAGGAATAATTAACATTAACTTTAGTCTTCTCTAACCATTTTTTTGTAGAAAGATGTGTGCGCTTAGAGTCATTGTCTTGCTACACTTTCTTTTGAGATTCAGTTCATGACAGATGCTCTAAAGTGCCCAGATTCAGCAAAACATGCCTAAACCATGATCTACCACCAGCATGGTTCACATATGATTCAGTGTTCACCAGACATAATGGTTCTCATTTAAACTAAAACCTCTATTTCTGTCTTTAGTTCCACGTTGTCATAAACTTAATATTTACAGACACTGTTTGACCTAATGCATGCCTCTGGAATGTGGTAGGAATCCAGAGTAAATGGAGGAAACGTTAAAAGAGCATGCAAAGTCTAAACAGATCAGGGTCAGCCTGGGAATCAAACTTTGGGTCTCTGGAACTGTGAGGTGACAGGACTAACCACTGGGCTACCACAGTTACAATATTAAAACACTCAGAAAAAATCTAGACTTGGTCAGTCTTTTAATTAATCAAAACAAATGTTAATCGTATGTCGCATTTCTAGGAAAAATACCTGTATAAATGAGAACTTTTCTCCATTGTTCACATTAATCTAAATCACAATATCACATAGTTTATATAATAAGATACAAGAGAAGAAAATGTTTACAATCCTTTAACAACTGAACATAACATTTCAGCTCTTTATAAGCTTTGCATGCACTAGTTTAGAACAATTAAATACAAAAATCTTTGTACTGCTAACAAAAATTATATATATTTAAATATATTTATTTATGGGATATATTTCTTTATTTTATTTCGAAGTATTCCCTAATATTTGTTAGCAGTATAGATGTGTGCATTCATGACCAATTATCAAGTACAAACACATTTTTTAAACTAAATTATAAAAGAGAATTCTAGTAATTCCAGTATTTAGTGCCACATCAAGTAGCAAACCAAATTATAAACAGCAATCTATTATAAAGCATCCTGGAAAACATTTTCAGCCTTCCAGACCTAGAGGTATGTAGAACACAGCAAAAGCAGTACAGTACCCATTTTGTAGAAAATGTTTGGAATTGTCAGTTAGGAAAATGGTTGAAGGTTTGGCTAAATTGGCCAGGGACAATAGATGATTCCGTGTCTGTACAAGAAGTGCTTGGGAGGTACCTTCTGGCCAGGTCATGCATCTCACAGCCAAGACTGACCATATCTGAAGGAGGGCAAGGCAGACAGGGGTACAATTCCCTCCCAACCGCAACCCCTAGCCAACCCTGAAAACTAAAAAGGTTAAGTGGGTTTAAAATGTGAAAACAAAACAGAATAAAAACTAAAAACAGGAAAGAAATGGGCTAAGAGAGTAAGATTAGAAGAGAAAGAGAAGGCATTAGCTAGGGAATCTGAGCATAGGATGGCATCAAAACAAATTATATGGTTATATGATTTTAACAGGTGCAGAGCGAGATATAAGATATCAATTGATGAGATAGTAATTAAAACCAGTGGTTTAAAGCTCAACAACAGACAATCTGTTTTATAAACCTAAATAAGAAATATATTTTTACACTACTCATTTTGCCACAGCAAGTGCATTTTAAACAGGTTGCATAAGTAATTATTAACGCTTTTAACGCTTTTAACAATCTTATACTTTTTTAACATTGCTTTAAAATGCACAACACCATACTGCTTATTTGTGTTACAAGTATAATTTCTCTGTGGACAGGTTGGCTGAATGTAGTTATTACTGTATAATACTAGAAAGTTAACAACTACTAGGCATTTAAAAGTTTAAGAGTTTTAATTCAACACTTAACCATACTAAATTAGTTATATTAATAGATGCAATGTGCATCAACAGAGTTTTAATAATGCACAACTCCTGGTATAGAGCATGGTAGATACAGAGGCTGCAGTCAAATAGAAAATACTTTTTAAGAAATAATTTGACTTCTATGTCATACATACTTGTCACACTTACTGTGTGATGTGATATTTGGGTACAATTAACCACAAGAACAAAAGCCCAACAAAATAACTAAATCATTAAAAAATTCTATACATTTGCCAAGACAATTCATTTTGTTTTTAAACTCGAGCCCAATTTAAGGCACATTAAGTTGGCTCCTACTGAATCGTCTCTCTACTACCAAGTCAATTCAATTCTCCTTTGGACTTGAGCTTGAGAATTTCTGCCGCAAGTTCTTGGGCGTCCTTTAGCTTCGGGAACATTGCAATGACCTTGTTCACGTGAGATGGATTAAAAATTGCATACAGTTTCTGTCTTGCCTCTTCTCGTTCTGCTTCAAAAGAAACAACATGTGCATTGACTGCAGCCTGGCTGACTTTATAAGCCTTAGAACTTCCATGGAGATTGACAGCATGGCGAGGGTTTGGTAGGCTATAAGCTGTGCGATTTTGAGCCAACCACAGTGGATCAGATGAGGGTTTTGTTAACTGGGGCTGCAGGTAAGTGGGGAGGCTGAATTGAGGCTGATTGGGGCAGTGCCTTGTGAACTGAAGTGTGCCATAACCACAACAACTGGAAGGATGCTGGGAAAGAGGGTAATGGTGGATCTGTGGTTGTATATCTGACTCAGAGGAGCAAGTGCAAGCACCAAAAGATGCCTTCTGATCATAAAGCCCAGGATGCCTAGAGCTGACCTGGTATGAATCCTGTGATGCCTCTGACAACTGACTTTCATATGAGCCAAGGCCAGAATCAGAGCTAAAGCCAGATGAAGGATTAGTCAGGAATGGAGACTGAAAACTATGCCAGTTCAAATTAGTGTGGTTGGTTGGGTTGCAGGCCTGATACTTTGTGTGAACATCATCACAGTAATGCCTCATACCCTCACTGTGCTGAGTCCTCTGTACAGATAGAGCAGGATCCAATGTTAGCTTGTATTCCATCTCCTGCTCTAATGAGGGAAAGTAGGAGTTGAAATTGGCCTCAAAGTGGCAGTGCCTTCTGGTGAAAGTTCCTGCTCTTTGGTTTCCTTCTGGATAGGATTGAGAGGGGCTGAACATACGGGCATTGTCCCTCAGCTCATCAGCAACAGAGCGCTGTGAATGGTTAGTGCGCTCAGGGTGGTAGAACTTGCACTTAATTCCATACGTGCATTTTTTTCCTTCACAGAAAAAAAGAAATTCATGTCAGCCATCTTGCTTCAGGATGTCTCCATCTTTAAGTACCCCATCAATTAACATAAATATATTAAATAAAATCATTGCAACAATTAGTGAGGTTCAATAACACAAACTACAAAGAGAAGATGTGCAATGTCAATGTTCATAAATTAAAATTTCTACCGTAAGGACAGAGCTGGCGTTTGGCTTCTGGTAGTACAGGTTTCTTTCTGAGAAAGTTGTGCAAGTTTGGACCATGACGACCAAGAGGGTCCTCTGGTGGCATGAACCTGAAAAACAAGATTATGGAAGAATATTACTGGGGTATTTATGAAAAAGTCTGTTTACTGAGCTACAGTGTTTACAACACCTTTGGGTGTTTACGTCTAGCCCTAGAAGACCACTTGAAATGAGGACACATAAAATATCTGAGATTCTAAACACAAACAAACTACTGTAGATTGTGCTTATATAAAGTATGCTCAGTGTTATGACATGTGTTTAGGACCCAAGGATGCGGGAATGAAGGAACCCCACAATGTATAATAAGAATGGGAAAATAACTAAAAAGGCAGAGCAAAAGGCTCTCCAAACTACAAAACCAAAAAGAAAAAAAGCTGTGTTGCGTCCCAAGTGGGAATGGCACCCACAGCTGGCACAAAATCACAAACCGACTGCAATATGCACCGAAACGGCAGAGTGGGATCATGCAGTAAGCACGAGAAGGCGCTGATTTGGGATGCTTCCAAAATTAAGTGGCGCATAGGCGCTCTGGAACGCCAGAAGATGAGCGTGAGCTCGAGTGCCCAAGGCGCCCGAAGAGGCCGGAACGGGGCGTGTCTCAAATCAAGTCACGCAGCCGACCAGAGAGAGGCTCGGTTATCAGCCGACGTGGGACGGGGAAGAGAAACCCTGATTCTGTCCCAGAACCCCTAAATACCTCAGGGGTTTCCCCTGTACGTATCCATCGGCACTATAAGCCCTGGGACGTTACCGACTGAACATAAATAAATACTTGCGTAGCTTTTAACAAAGTCGCGTAGCAAGCAGAAGACCGAGCCCATTTTACGTGTGTGACGATGTAGCCCTGAACAACGCTGGGGGTACTTTTATAGTAGACCCCCCAGGTGTTTGATATCACGTCGTCAATTAAACACCGGATATAACCGGCATCACCGAACGCTCTGTAACGGCTGCTGGGCCGCGCCGCGAGCGCACCGGGCGTCTAAGGTAAGCCTCGTAACACGAAGTAATAAGATTTGGAAAGATCAACCTTTTTTTATCTACTATAAAGGGCATAACAACATTGTTGAATTTGAAATCATTTAGTATTCACACGGTCACATTAGTTTGCACAGTATAAGACAGAGACGATCCCTTAATTTGAGAGATTATGATTTAAAGTATATTGGATGGATACTATAAAGCTAAACATGTATTAGATTATGTTTTAGCTAGCTTGCTGCCACTGACTCTGTGTTATGGTAACAGGTGATTATGTGTAACCTGCCAAATTTTCTGTAATGCCAAATGAAATTGTTTTTATGGTTCATGGGTTAAGAAGTTTATTTGCTTATGTTTATAATTGAGACCAAATGAAATTACAAGGTCTTTTTTATGACAAATTTCATAACCTTAGTCAAAACTCAATTGGGACTCTTGGTCATATTGCAGTACCACAAACCTGCGCTTGTATCATAACAAAATATTTATAGATATAGACTTTTTGTACAGTTAATCCTTACCAGAGATCAACCAATTACTTGTTTTTCTCTTTTAATAATAATTAGCTATTTTCAAGATAAGTGGAATACATTTTGATGGCATATGTGCTTGCAATTAAATAAACAAACAAGAATAGAATCTGCCGGGATTCAAATACCTAAATGCTTAGTCATAAGTCCTTAAGATTTAAATACATACTTGTCATTGACAAAGGAGTACATGAGCAGTCTCTCCTCGATGCAACGCTTCCATTCAGGTCGCTCGCCCTGTAGATCACGGTACGTGTCATTGGACACTATAATGCCATCCAGCTCATGGGCAAGACTGACGATGAAGCGGTCATCGTAACACACCACCCGCTTGTTTCCTACCCGCCGTGAGGGGGTGAATACGACTATCTTTTTCCTTTCTAGCTCTTCTAGAATATACTGATCTGGAATGTAAACAAACAATTTATTGATTAGTACTACAATTTTTTTATTCACCTGGCAGCAGTAGAGAAATCATACAGCCAGTGGCTAACACACAAATGCATTAGATAATACAAACACAGCTAGCCCACCGAGTATGAATGCATTGGCCAAACGGGTAAATTGCTTACACACAACTACTGTATATGTTTAGCTAGTTACAAAGTTAGGCAATACAGACCGGCAATAATATAACATATAACTGTAATGGCATTTACAAATGAGTGGTAGTGCTGATCATTCTCTCTCTATCGCTATTAAAATGCAGCATTCAATAAAACGAAGGAAAGTGACGACCAGGACAAGCTATGGCTGAAAATCTAAGAAGCTTTCTTGCTTTGCTTACATGCTTCTACATCAGATTAAGGGCTATAAAAAAGCATTTGATTACCTATTGCAGCTATTCAATTTAATGAATAGGCTTTCCTTATGCTCAATTGACACTTGGAATATTTTGCATTTTGTACAGAGCTGTAACCTGGTCATTCACCTATACTCTAATTGCCCAAGTTTGTAAACAGCATCAGAATGTCAAAAATACTTTGCAGGTTCTAAATTAAACTAAACTAATTGTGGAAAATACTGTACTAGATAAATTACCTGTATATCTAACCATCTAGCTGTGGATAATATTAAGGACATTTTCACATAAAATCTGCATTATTAAATTATGATTATGAAAGTAACTACCTGGTTTATTCTAGTCACATGTCACTTGTATCCAAATCTGATTAGACTCAAAATCACATATAAATGTGTAGCTTGAAATCTATAGGAAAAAGTTAGATTCACATTCAGATGGGTCTCAATATAAATTAGATCTCAAATCTGTTTTGAGCTTCCTGTTACAACATATTTTAGGTTAGTGTTCATAAACTCAAGGTGGGTCCGCTAGATTACGTTCTACTTTTATGAGGGGAAAATTTTGAAGTGTCAGTACTCCTAGGGGTGAAGACTTGGTTTGTGGCCGTCATGTGACCAGAGCGCCCAAAATACAGCATAAAATGTTAGGTAAAAGGCCAAATACAAACCAGGTATGTGGGAAATATTCCAAAACGAGTTTTGAAGTTATACACTAAACAAAAATTCCAAAGCTCTACTGGTGACGTTATATCACCATACACTAAATACAGGACACTCAAAACAACTCACACAACCAGTTACATTCAGTCTATGTTCAGACCGTTCCCCAACTAATTGCTGTGTCCTTTATCTGTTATTAGATTTTATATTACAAGGAAATTGTTAGACCAGGAAACCAGTTGCTTCTTTCATTAGCATAAGTGACAACATAGTAAACCTTTTATAAAACTGCTAATATTTTTATCCATTGTTCTTCTGAGAACAAAATACACATAAGCTTTAGGACTAAGCCTACACTAACATAACTGAAATGACTACAACAGGAAAACCAGCACCCTTTGGGCAGATTATGAACTACCAGTGGAACTTGTCCAGGTCAATACAAGGAAGAATAAAAATAATTTTGAACTTCCTGGTGGGGAATTCCCGGTCTGGCCTTAAGCATGGTTTATTCTTCCTGGTAAATCAGGGTGTTTTCTGAGAATAAATAATTCCTGCAGTTCACAGGCTAATAAACAGCTAGTTATTTACAAAAATTATAATACCTTGCTCACAGTAATATAACCTGTCAAAATAGGTTGTATGTGTAATTTCTTCTCTGGTGTACAGCCCTCATTATCAGTAGCAATCCAGGTTATTTTACCAGAATATTAAGACTTCAGCCTCTTTTACTCTAACTGGGTGTGATATTCAATTTGTTGGGGTCTGTTATTGCTCTTTGAAATAATCCCATAGATGTTTAATGGGAACCAGATATCCTTTATTTGACACTCTTTGTCATTCCAAATGTGATACCACCATTTTGCAACACATCAAACATTTTTTTTCCCCAAAGCAGGGGTAACGCAACAATATTTTCATACATCCTGCTTTTCATATGTTTAGCACAAATCTCAGAGTCTGTCCAAGAACTGACGATTTCATTTTGTACTGCATTTACAGTTAAAAATTTCTTCTGGTGTAGAAAATACTTTTATCTAAAAGATTTAGTAGGAGTTTTTGACCTTATATACCCTTTAAAAAACACACACAGAACATACAATATCCTAAAGGAATCAATGTAAATTACATTACTAATTAATATCACATAATTACTGAGGCAGCAAATAATAGAGAATGAAATTACACTTCACTCATCCATGCAAGAAATGAAGTTTAACTATGTCATTAATAAGACAGTCTAATGGGTACAAAATGTAGCTTCATTCAGAAATTCATTCATTCAAAATTCAGCTTCGACTTGCCACAGTGTATTTATATTAAGATAAATGGGAATAAAGAATTTCACAAGTTTCTGCACTGAGTAAGAATGAACTGAATTGCATTTTGAAGTCATGTAGCAGCAAAAACAACCAGTCTATACAAAAACAGACGTGTTTACTGTACAGTGAAGATTATTTCACATGCATGGTTGTTAGATGACTCATTTTTTCTGAGCAGGCTAAGGGTGTGTCTTTACCTGAAATGGGTACATCAGGCCTTGGCTGCTCTTTTCTCCATAAGGGTACAAACACTGTGATGTTCTGGTGTCCTCTCTCAAGGAAGTAGTTTACTGCCAGCTCAATCCCACGGCATGAAAAAACTTCCTTGTTTCCATGACTTTATGAGAAATAGGGTGATAGGGTGTGTGTGTGAGAGAGAGTGAGAGAGAGAGAGAGAGAGAGAGAGAGAGAGAGAGAGAGAGAGAGAAAGAGAGAGAGAGACATTTAAATTAGATTCTTTTAAATTACAATATTTGCATGAAGCTAATTTTACTGTTCTTTCATTTATCAGTCCATTTGGTCGTCAGACAACATACTGAAGGGAAGCAAAATAAAACGATTTACATAGCTCTTAAATGTCAGACTGTGTTAATGAGGAAATAATACTAACTATATAGGTGCGGATTGTAGGTGTACTTTGATAAGTTTATCAAGTGGTGCAGTGTTGCATTGTTTTTAAACATTTTGTAAGTAGTAAAACCTAATTATGTATCTATTTTTGTACATAGCTTGTTCTGAAGCTAGTTTTACACATAGCTAGTTTGTTACCTGCCTAGTTTGCTATAGCATGTAGTTTAGACACGATATCTACAATTAAGCTTATTTATTTACGTTTTTGCGATATACAATACGTGCTAGCGGTCCTATAGTCTCTCATCAATATCAAACCATAGAATATCCACTAATTTCTGTTGATGGGTAAGGGATGACAATTGTGCAATCCAACAAATGGACTACATCCAGTGATTACTACACACACACAAAAAGTCTAAGAATGTGCTTCTATTGTACATTTTTCACAAATTTATTTCTTTCTTATTTCAACTACTTAAAAATCAAAGAACATGGACTGTCATAGGCTTTCCTCCATAGTCACCTTACCTAAACCCTAAACTATTATCGGGCAATGGAAGATGCTCTTTGAAATATTGGAATATTGTGAAATCATGCTGGGATAACATGGATGTCAGATTTCATGGATGCCAGTTTAAGAGCACATTGTCATTAAAGCTAAAGAACATATCAAATACTAATAAATTTAAATGTATGTACAGTGTTACCTTGTTTATCGCAGGGGTTACGTTCCAGGACCACCCGCGATAAACGAAAATCCGCGAAGTAGGGACGCTATATTTATTTAAGTATTT
>JAUZSU010125293.1:0-17546 GCA_034780255.1 Parotocinclus maculicauda | reverse complement strand
ATATATATGTATATATGTGTGTATATATAATGATTTACTAATATATAATATTTATTATTTATTAATTTATTTCATATTCAATTCATTATTTCACAGTTTTGCTATGACACAAATGTACTGTGAAATTTCTTAGTAAACCTGTAAAGCCTTGACTATTTTTGTTAAACTGTAAACTTTACTTTAAGTATGAAGTTCACCTCTTTACATTTCCTCTATGAACTGGGATTTACTTAAGCTCCTGTCTACTTAATCTCTTTAACTGTGATCATATTAGTTCTGTTGCCTTTGGACCCCCTTAAACAAACCCTAAAACCTGTGTAAATATATACTTCATATAATTTTGAGCACATACTGTATAGATATCACAACAATAATAATACTATTTCATCTTTTTTCTTAGATGTAAACTTTACTGTACACATTAAACTACAAATTTGTAAAAAAAATGTAATAATTTTATAGTTCAACTACATCACGTTTACAGGTGAACTGTAAATTTCACAGGCAATATCTTTAAACACTCAATGAGATGACCATCAAATTCATAGTAACATAAGAGTTCACAGCATGGTAGAACTATGAACTACTATGGTGTAGTACCTGTAAACTTATCCGTTTTACTGTAAAAATTCACTGGGTAGCTAAGGTTTCTCCATTCTTTGGGAAATCCCAAGTTCTGAAGATGCTGCAGCCATTGGTGACACTTAAAGTGATGGTAACCAGTCGCAGGTGTCTGTCAGTTTATGTATACAGAATGAGGCAGAATTAAGCCAGTATGATGACTGACTTTGTGAGTTCGAAGCATGTGTTAACTGTCCCCCTCTGTAGATTGATGATAGTTGTTGATCGATAGGGGAAACCCTGCTAGCAGGTGGTAGAAAAGTGGGTTAAAGTGCAAATCTTGTGAATGAGAGAAGCTCTGAATAAACAAACCACAAGACATACTATCCAGGCAAAGAATAATAACACAAGGAAGGCTAGACTTGGGCAGAGAGTTCCTTATAAACAACAGTTTTGGTAAATCACCCATCAACATCCCTCTGTAAAAGACCCGCTTCATGTCTGGACCACAGAGATCTGCAGCTTCTTCTCTTGGACTCCAGTGTTATTCCAAATGCCAGAGAAATGTTCCCCTCATCATGAAAAATGGTTCAGCATTCCTCGTAGGTTCCTTCACCACAACTGGGTTTAAATGAGCTGGCTCTCCTAATGGGACCTGCAGCAAATGTATTGTTTAGATTGGGGTTAATCCACAAGAAAATGCTTCTGGGAGAATACTGATAAGACTGATTTGGAGCAAGTCAGTGCCAATCTCACAAGGAGGTCACTTTTTCCTCATGGTCTTGGAGGAGGCATTGTTTGCTAAGGAACACCTTCTAATTCCAGGAAAAGCAAACTTTTAATATTAAAGGTTCCATAAGAAGGAAGAGCTGCCAACATTTTTTAAAATCACAATTCAGTTTCCAACCACAGTTTTTTAGTGAAGTTTTTTCCGTGGACTAAATCAACTATCGACAATTACACTGTAGAGGTAGGTATGCTAAAACAATTAACATTTTTATAGTGGTTTGCCATGACTGATATGTGAAACACCATTTAGCTATGACCATTAACCACAGATCAACAAACTTGTTGCACAGTAGCTGGAGCATTGTTTAATTAGGTGAACTTTTAGGCCCCAGGTTATACATTTATGTTACATTTATACTTCTACTTGAGTGAAATATAGTAGTCATACTTCACCTTTTACTTAAGTATTATCTTATCATATTAGTAATACTTTTATTTAAGTGAAGAACTTGTCTACTTCTGCAATCTCAGTGCATGTATGATTACCTGAGAATGGAACCTGATATAGCAGCAGCTACTTTTTAGTTTCCAAACCCAAGATTAAATGCTCATATAGCAAACAAGCCAATGAAATGAAAACTAAATCCTGGTTTATGGTCCATCCAAAGTACTTGTTAGAAGACCTAGACTTCCAGGTTTATCAACTGGCCCTTAACATTCTGTCAAACAAGTGGGTGGGGTAGTAAACAGGCAACTGGAATGGTTGAAAGCACCCATTGTTTTATCTTTCCTGAACATGCTTTGCAGTGGTTAGCAGTTAAATCTGATGATTTTGTTTCAATCAGTGTGTTATCCAGGCTGTCTCGCCTGCCCCCTCTCTGAAATGCTTCCGAATGCTTTGGATTATGAAAAAGGATGTTTAAAGCATCAAGTCAACCTTTGTATGTAGCACGTGAGTTTCTCTCGAACCCCATATGGAAGCACTGCATGTAAGTTGTGACGTAACAGCGCTAAGAAGCCTGCCCATTTTAACCACGGAATGACTTCTGGCAATCTCCGAACACAAATACGTAGACTCAAAGTCTACAAGACTTCAAGACAAATTCACTTACACTTGGAAACCAAATTCTTATGTGGAGTGACAGTTTGTTTAAAAACTTTCATGCAACTGACTTCCTACCGAATCATGAACATGTAGTGCTTCCGTCAAATTTGACCAATTCCTTGTCCAATGTCTCTATATTTGCCTTGGTATTGGACTGTGATGACGAACAGCAAGGACATCAGATTTACAGCATCAGCACATTAAGAGTAGGTTAAGATCAATGCCACTAAGAGGGCCTCTCTGCATAGGCCGAGGAAAAGCCGCCAACCCATCCAATTAGTGTGGATGGTGAATACGAGCAGCTCCATTCTCAGGGTTACGCTCTATGTCTCTCAGGCCCCTGCTGTTTCAACACTGCCTGCTATAATTCATAGACTTGTTTGGTGAGACAGGCAGAGATGAAGTTCCCAGCACCTTCAGTTGCACAGCCATATTTCATTACACCCTGGCCATCCCTAGAGAAGTTTTAAACGCCTTATATCGCCTTGCCAGTTCTTATTATTTCTCCCACTCCTCCTTTTTCTTGTTGGGTTAACAGGTAATCAGTTCAGCTTTTTTTGGGGAATGCCCCTTAAGACTCTCTTAGCTAGGCACTAATAGGGCCCCTAATGACATCACAAGGCGGCTAGAAACAAATGTAGCCCCACACCGACAAAAGGCAGCATTGAGAACAATCAGGAGCTCTGATAGATGAAGCTGGGCTCAAACGGGGCTTGTTATGGACCCTAATGAGGGAGAAAGAGCTCAATCCCTATAGACCAAGACAAGGGCATATAAAAGAAGAAGAAAGGGCATGAGCTTGGAATGGAAATCCCCACCGGACCCTTTCCACCATGCTCCACTGCTCCTGGCTTCACTGTTAATTGACTTCAGCTACAGCTGGAAGGGAAAATAAAGTATCAAATTGGGTCAATAATTGAGATTTATTTTCAGGAAATCTTGGCATTTTAGATTTTGTCCAAAAAACAGACTTGTTGTCTCTTGTTTTCTTTGGACGTTCTAAGATACGATGTTTGTGTTTCCCTTTCTTCCAAGCTATGGTACGCAAGTTATGGTAACAACATTAACACTTGAATCCCTTTCCTTAGTACCACGGAGTAAGAGTGTCATGGAGGGCTGAGGTCCAAGCTATCTCCTGGGACTGGTTTATACGAGTTTTGCTCACCAAAGCATGTCATTTTTTGTGTTAGTTTTAGCCGGAGCTACAATTGGCCTGGTCAGTGTAGCCGTTCAGAGCGCTCTCCATCAGCTTCGTCTCCGGAGGGCTGTCAATGCCTCATAAAAACCTACATTAATAACCACAGGCTGGGTCAATACATAGTCAGATAATATTGTTTATTGCAATGCAAGGGCATTGGGCCATTTCTTCTAATGCACACAGGAGGTATGTATGTTGGGGCTGCAGTCATACTAGAAAGCTGCATTGTGTATCAAATATTTCCACCAAATGGGTGCTATTTCCATCCATCCATGTATAGGTAATTAATACAGTAAACTGAATAAACCCGAACATTAAGCGTCCTGCAAAATGATGCAATTGCAAATGTAAGAAATATCATGAATATCAGAAACAATTGGTAAAACCTCAAACACCTGGAAGTTGTACATTTTAGCTCTCTGTTGTGTCTAACATTACAGTTTACAGTTAAAAATAATGGATAAACTCATTCATAAATGTATTTTCGTGCATGTTTGTGTCCCTTCTTATCCCTTTTATGCCTTAAATATGTTTTTGATAATATATAAGCTGTTGTAAAAATAAGCTTTTTGGTAAATCATAAGAATGTGCTTAGTGTCCTAATGATATTAGCATTAATGCCATGTTTAAAATTTTTTTTTAATTAGTGCTGAAAACTATCCCTATTCCTCATATAAAAACACACGACTGTATAACAGTAACAGGAGAGACCTGTAATTCAATAAAGTTGCCTAAGATTGACCAATACTTTTAAATTGTTCAATATGTGTTGTTAGTTCTGGTGTTAAAAAGGTAAAAATCAAGCTTAATTTTTAAATTACAACAAGCAATTTGTGGTCTTGTGGGACTGTAGCCTAGTGGTTAAGGTACTGGACTATGGACCAGAAGGTCCAGGATTCAAGTCCCACCTCTGCCACAGTTGGGTCCCTGAGCAAGGCCCTTAACCCACAATTGCTTGGATTGTAAGACTGTATTAATTGTACATCGTTCTGGATAAGGGCGTCTGCTAAACGTAAGTGTTTTAAGTTGGTGATGTAGCTATGACTTAGCATTTCATCTGTGGCTAGCATTAAATCTGAGAGCATTCTGGGCATTCTGGGTTTGTCAGCTTCATAAAAGCAATTCAGTGTTCCTCGGTTGAAGAACCATTGCGAAATCAAGTCACGCCGGACGTTTTGTCTGATCTGGATGCTGTTAGCTAGCTAACCAAACAACTGTATAAAGGGACTAAAATGGTGTCATTATACTAAAGGTTAATTGTTTGTGGTACATTTATGTCCAATAAATATCAATTTGTGAGGGATGTGGGTTTTCAAATGCGTAGTCATAGCTAGAATATAACAGAGCTTTCTTCAAAATCTTAACCCAACTATTGCAGCACATTTGTCCAAGTGATTCATGTGATAGCTCTATTAGCTCTGAACGCCACATCTGAGCAAATCAAGTAAGGAAAAGTTGATATTCCATTTCCCTGCATGCTTGTTTGATCTTACGTTTAGCTCCTATAATGGAAATTAAAGGTTCATTAACGGAAAGCATAATGGACGTTACGTAGGCACTAATTTAAATGGAAAAAGCAACACAAAGTACAAGCTGGCAAAAATGCAGGCTGTGATGCCAACAAACACATACTTCGAATTGTTTCTCATAACCACGGCTTGCTTTACAGCCTTGTTTGAAAGCCTTTGCCTGTAAACCCATCATGCACAGTCTGCCTGAATGAAGATGTCTGTGATAGATTTATGGTTCTTCTCTGACCAAGCGTGCAGGAAAAACGTGTATCTCTCCAACCCGGCTCACATCATAACTCTGCGAGAGCCGCCAAGCCAGGGCTGGCACGGCCGCCAGAGCAGCTTAAGAATGTCTGAGTGAAGATTTGTCATGTTGAATGCTCAGCAGAGCCAAAGGCTGACTGGCAGAGGTTCACTGCTCAGTTCTATGCGACTGGGCCATTTTCCTAAACTTGTCACAGTGGTTAAGATCATCGGAACTCTCGTTCTTGATTTGTTTCTTCTTTTTTTCATTAATTTGCCTTTTTGCTGAGAATAAAGAAATAAATGAGATGAGGAGATGATGATGGAATGAAGTGTTTGGTAAACCAGGCATCTAGATTGTAATCATGAAAAGGTAAAACAACAGATATTACTTTTGTAGCTCTACAAATGCATTAATTCTGACCATTTTTTAATTGTTTCTTGCCCATTAGTGATGCTTCTTGTAGATGCAAACATAATTTCTATACATTTATCTAATTAGATAAACAAAATGAAAATGCAACGCTAAAACACTTTCTCCCAAGATGTTTTAAATTGCTCTGTTTGTAACCGCCCGTCCAAACTTGAGGCATTTGTGACCTGAATATTAATAACAACATTGTTTTCTAATTTAGTTTAGCATTTCATGACCATCAGTTTCAGTTTGTATTTTGATTTTCTTATTACACGCAGCACATATGCCAAAAAGGTAATGTTTGCTTGGCTTTTCTGTACAGCAAAGCAGCATAATGTAACAAAATAAGAAGATATAAAATGCAAATGCAAGCGGACACCTGCGCCACCTACTGTTCATTTTAATTCCCTATCGGTTCAACCCAATTTGTGGAGCTAATAGCAAGCTACTGAGAAACATTCGTTTGGTTCAAAAGGTTTTTAGGTTTTTCTTCAAAATGACATCCTTTTAGCTTTTTTCTCTACAAAAATAAATGATAAACCTGATGCTAGTACATAACGGTTTACTTGGTTTAATGCTGATGTAAAAAGTCTAGTTAACTTAGTCTTGCTGGCTGTATTTAATATCTCTTGAAAATACTTTATTAATGTATATTTTGTTCACAATAGATGGGGGGCAGCTCAGTGGTGCGGTGGTTAGCAATATCACCTCCCAGATTCAGAGGAATGGTTCTGGCTTGGACACTTCATGTGTGGAGTTTGTATGTTCTCTCTGTGCCTGCATGGTTTACCTTGGGGCAACATGCCTCCAACAATGTAAATACATGAATTAGTTCAGGTGGCATCTCCAAAGTTTCCCAGTATAAGTGACTGTGAGATTGAGACTGTGCCAGTAAGAAAAGATATAAATTGATTTTGCCGTCTGCAAAAGCGGACAGCCATGTTTCCCCCGATGTTAGAAGCACCGTCACATCTAGATACAAGATATGTTTTGGTTAAGAATCAGGACATGACTTAAAAATAATTTTGCTTACCACATATAATGCAACAAACCAAAGGTCACTGTGATCTTGATGAATGAAGTCATTTATATGCCCACAACTGCCCTAACATGTAGTGCTGACTGTTAGTTGATCGGCTCAGCCTTTCTTCTATAAATGGTGGCATAGTGAACCTGGGTCTGATGTCAATTAAAGACAAAGGTTGTACAGAGATGGGATTCCCATCAGAACCATCCCTTCCCACCGGAACCTCAAAAGAAAAAGAAAGTAGCTGAAAAGAAAATTGAGCAGAAGTTATTGGCTTAGACATCGTCGTCTTTTCATCTTGCTGGTCAATTAAAGAGGATAAACAGGAATGAGCGGACAAAAGAGGTCAAAAAGATTTGCCGTTGTTTTTCTTTGCTTTCAGTACTGGTGGAGCCACATAGAAAAGGACAGAGAACTGCATTTACAAGCGTACAAAGCCTAAACATGGTGACACCCTCTCCTATTGGACTGAGGTGAACTCCTATCAAAGGACATGGTCGGTTTGAGATGCAAAGGCTTTCCTAAAAGTAACTACTTCTTTATTAAAGCGTGTGAAAAACACAACTTTTAACAGCTCCCCCATGGGCACCACGCTGAGAACTGGTTACGAATTGAATTTTTTTCTAAAGGGATGCAGCCTGGACGTCGCTGGTTGCTACGGTTGGAGTCTGTGCATGTAGATTGTTGGATGGGAATATTGACGTAGTCAATATGCGAGTTGGTGGCTAATAAGGCTTTTTCCTTCTGGTGCAAGAATACAAAAAAATGTATGTACAATGTGGAGTCTATTTTAGTTCAGTGTAAGACCACATAAAGCAGCCCAGTGGAAACGGACAAACTGACTGAGTTTTTTCAGATAAGAAAGTTGAGTCATAATTTACCGCTTCTACCAAACATGGCCAATTTTCACAATTATTTCCAGTAATGCCAAGAAGTAAGAATGCGCACTATACAACGAATGTTTAGCACATACCTGCAAACGTTTAAAATTTTTGAAAGTCTATCCAAACTTTGTTCATCTGGACGTGGAGCTACAATCCACATTCCACATAATTTACCCTCAGACCTAAGCAACGACCAGGTTGAACAATGCAATGAAATTGTTCCAAACACAGAACCGGACGACACCCTTTACTCTCGGCCTGAGGTGAACTTAAATTACATTCCCATTTTGAATTTTTCCTAAAGGAGTGCCATCTGGTCATTGCTGCTTGCTGCAGTTATTCAGAATGGCAATGCAGACGTATCTGGGTGTTGTTGGATAATGAGGCTTTTCGCTGTCTTTTAAAAAGGCTGTGTGAGAATAAAAGGTCAGTGGCAAAATTACCTATTAGGTCAATCACATGTGGGCCAAATTAAAGTTCACTACATAAAGCAGACCTGTGGATAGCCCAATTGATTGACTTCTTTTCCCCAGATAAGAAAGTATGAGGTCATAAATTACTGCTTTCACCAAGCATGACAATTTTTCACAATTGTTTCTACTGGCGCCAGCAATGGAACATTTGCACTTTGCACCCAATGTGTAGCACATCACGGCATCAGCGCCGTACCTGCAAACACTCAAATGCCTCGATTTGGAGCTACGATTTACATCATTTACCCCCATACCTCAGCAATGGCTAGGCAATGGGGTCGTTAGTCAAAACTAAACGTATGATCAACATTCACATTTTTTACCATTGACCTCTATGTACACTGATTACAAAAAATAAGAGATCTTTTATTTCATTCATTCCTACTTTTTGTGAGACGTATATTTTCAAACACATTGTTTTATTGGTAATCTTTTCAGTAAAACTATGTGTTTGTGTTAATTACAAAAACAAAATGAATGAGAATCACAAGCGAGACAGGTAGTGCACTATTCTACCATGGAAACAGTCTGAATCATACCCTTGCTTATCTTGGAAAACATTTTTAGACCCCCGACTCCCACCCACTCACCAACACCTGTAACTCAATCACTCAGTAAGGTTTTTTTGCCTTGAACTTTTTTTACAAGACTCAACTCCTCAGCAAACTCAAATATAAAGACAGGGATGAAATCTTGGCTATTCTGGCCCACATTCATGTAAGCTGAGTCGCTCTCATAGCTGCCTATACAAACATGACTCCAGCCGGGTATGACCATAGTCCAGTCACCATTAACCAGCACTGCACTCACTGTGGAGGGACCATCAAATGGCATTAGCTTACTCTGTTAACATTTAATGTCATGCAGCGGCCCAGAGAGTTGGCGTCTTCCCACCTCTTCTCAGCCAGAACTAGTGAAAGATGGAGCCAACATCTCTGATACTACACATCATATTAAGGGTAAATATATTTAACTAGCCATCTGAAAAGTTCATGTGATAGGACCCTGGATTTTTATTGCCTGTTTAAACGAAGCATTTCAAACGTACATTGGAAACACTGAGAACATGGCAAGTCCCCAATACAGATATGGAAACTAAACTGAAATAACAATCCCTTTTTAATTATTCATGCTTGTGATGGTTCGCTGATGGACACATTAACATGCCTGCCAAATGCGGTTAGAGTTGCCAAAACCTACCTCTGAAACGATTCATGTATCATGTTAACCGGATCAAGTATGCATTTCAGACCTAAGAAAGAATTCAAATAAGAACTTTTGGGAAACTCTTGGGAACAAAAATTGATGTGATAACAAATTATAAATCTAAATAATGGAAGACTTCTGAATTATACTGAAATATAATTGAATGATACTGATAGTATCAAATCAACTGATTCCTCATTCACAGAATTGGGCACAATGTTTGAAATAAATATTTTTTTACTTTCATTCAGAAAAGCTACGCTAATGAACCAATAAATGAGGTTCTGAGACATGACTGTAACTTTTGTGTGACAAAATTTATATTCTTTTTCAGTTTTTTTTTACAATTTCAGTGCGAAAATAAACAAAAAAGGGATGTTGGCATATGTTTTGTCATTCCGAACTGATCTCCTTGTTCCTTACTGATGTAGTAATATAGTGCAAAATAATAATCCGCTCAAATCTGTACACTCAAATCTGTGCAAATGTAAGACGAAATTTGTTATTGCCTGTATTTAATAATAGGCCAAGTCTGCTTATTTATTAATATAAGTCAAAATAAGGGAGTAAATATTGTTTAATGTAACCATATTTGCTGTTGTTCTGTTCACACCAGCTGTATTGATCTATTGTTGTAAAAATTGTAATGCTTGTAAGTGACTGTGAGATTGAGACTGTGCCAGTAAGGAAAGATAGAATATGAAATAGTTTTGCTGAACCTGGGTCTGACATCAATTAAAGACGAAGGTTGTACAGAGATGGGATTCCCATCAGAACCATCGAACCATCCCTTTTCACCGGAACCTCATAAAAAAAAGAAAGTGACTAAAAAGAAAAAATGAGTTGAAGGATAAGACATCGTCGTCTTTTTATCTTGCTGGTCAATTAAAGAAGATAAACAGGAATGAGCGGACAAAAGAGGTCAAAAAGATTTGCCGTTGTTTTTCTTTGCTTTCAATACTAATATGAAAATTGTAATACAATTTTAAGGTAACAAAATTTGTAACAATAAACTACAATTTTGTACTGAAGTTTTGAAATTAGGCTTGGATTCACAGACTCAGATTTGTACAGCAGAGATTCCAGACTCGACTCAGACTCACACAATCAAGACTCAGCTTTGTCTTGCACACTCAAGATTCAACTCAGTCTGACATGAAGTGACCTGTAAACCATCTTAGCTAACATTCCTGTAAATAAAGAAATCCCCCATTTTTTAAACAACAAGCCCTGTTTTAGAGTCACCATTTGATAAATTTGCTGTAAATGAAACTTCACTGAGTGTTCATTGATCAACCACATCACATATAAATTCACATCTTTTCCAGCAGTTTGGTTTTTATTATTATTGGGCTAATGGTTATATGTCCCAGATTTGCTACACTTGTGAGTAATATTAACCAAGCTACATGTCATTAGCTAACAAACTGTTGTTGAATTCTAAAGCGTGATTGTTGTCCATAAAGACTTTGTATGGAGCCCTAAAATTTTTACGAGACTACTGCATCATTAACGCAGAACAATTATGGCATACGATTAAAATGCACCCTTCTGAACAACCTAATCCCCTTCAGACCAGAATAAAAGGCTGGTTTAAGCATATAAGGCTGGATAAGTTGAGCCATTATTTATCTCCCACAGTTTTCCATATAGTTCTACACATGTTGCTGGTACAGCAACAAAAACAGCCTCTTTAATTTCGAGGGATAAAAAGAGGTTGGAAAGTGGTCATGTAAAAATGAATTATGACTCGAAATAAAACCGTTCAGATTTCATAAGTGGACCTGGGGGAAAAAGGGGGTACAGTATGCAGCCTTTAGCACTAACCCATAAGAAAGATCATGAAAACAACAGAGAATCTTGTGAGAGCAAAAAAAGTGGACCATATTTAAATAAATACTTAATTTGACAGATGTTTTTTGTCTAAAAAGACTTCAAATGAGCCTGTAACCAGTACAGTTGATGCTTAATGGTTTTGCTCAGAAGGTCCAACAGTGGCTGTCTAGCAGACATGGGATTTGAATTCAAAACTCTCTGGCCATTCATGCAGAACCAAAAATGCAGTGTGGTTTCAAAAATGCATCTTTTTTTACATTCACAAAATTCTGCACAGAAAGCATTGTTTGTTAAGTCATTACAAACATCTTGAATGTCTTTTCTCTAAAAACGTCTTGCCTGGAATGGTTTAGAAAGCTAATTTGTTTAGCCAGCTTGTTAAACAGAGAACAAATTTTTCGTTTTTAAACCGTCCATCATTTAAGTGGAATTTGCCAAGACCTATCACTCAGATCCAAATACGGCAAATGCGGCCGTCACGTACAGTCGTGACTGGCTATACCTGAGGAAGGGGAGGCCTTGTTGGCGGATCATCCCACTGCAAGAGTTTGCCTTGTGATTAAATGTGCTCTCCAGGGAGAGGTGCTTCACGCCTCATGACCCTGATTATGAATAAGATGGGGTTTGTGTATATACACATATATGTATGTGTGCAGATATGTGGCATTTAAGTCATCTGTTCAGACAACGTTTGTTTGCATGTACGTCTTTTATCTAATATGGTTTTATTGTGGTTATTAACCTACCGAACCAATAATTTACCTTAACAGATACACAACACAGTCTCTAGTACACAAAGCTTTATTAAACACATGCAGCATCAGCGTGAGCAGACCGAATGCTGAACACAGCTTTTTGGTAGCTGTTGCACTTCTTATAAGCACTGAGATAATGATTACTGTTAAGGTGAATTACGTGTCACGTTTCAAAAGTTTCTTCTCTGATGCACTTGCTCAAGTTGTAAATACAACCGGAAATGCTTTTTGCTGTCACACCTTAGATAAATGTGTTATTGTGTGTGTGTGTGTGTGTGTGTGTGTGTGTGTGTGTGTGAGAGAGAGAGAGAAAGCTAGAGATAGAGAGTATAAGATTGTGTTCTGAAAAAGCTTGCATTATGTGCAATTCCAGAGAATGATGTTAAGCGATGCAAACCTGTATACACAGTGGTGGTCTTTACCACCACCAGTGATCAGGAAGTCCCCTGCTGGCTACAAGTGGTTGGCTGATTCAGAAATACTGAGCAGAGAGTCTGTAGAACATAGAACATGGAGGACATAATCAAGGCTTAAACTAAAATCAGAATGGGTGGCAGTAAGTACAGAAAGATTACACAAGGTGTAATACATTATTGTATTGGGTTGGACAAAGTTTTGGATAAGTCTATATGGACCGTAAAGTCAGATAAACAGAATGAAAATTTGAGAAGTAGAGTTGCTTTCTACGTTTTTATGCCATTTTATCAGCAATCCACTTTTTGTGCTTCGTTCAAGACCAAATTATTTACATATTTTCATCTTATTCACTTTCTCTGTCGCTCACTCCTATTTCCCTTATTGCTCTGTTACTTTCATTCCTTCTGCAATCCATTCACTTCCCCTGTATAAATGATTAAGCAGTGACAGCTGATATGACTGCAGTGCTGCAAAAAGAGAAAGGGACATTTTGTAGTCATTGATACAAAACGATTAAGGGTATTTCGGAAAACGTCAAGTGACTTGGGTGTAATTTCTGATATTACACAAATTTAAAAAAACAACAACAATGTAATTAACTAAACTTTACATACAAGCTTCACGAGTAACAATTAGCACTGCCACCTCAGGGCTTAATCAAATCTGAGCCTGTTCACTATATGTATGGAGTTTGTATGTTCTCCCCGAGTCTGTATGGGTTTTCTTACAATTTTAATGCAACATTAATTGCCATAATGTTTTCTGACACCTTTTTCACGTTTATTTTAAACTGTCCTTTATTTGATTGGAATTTCCCAAGACGTCACTCAGATCTACATTGAACAAAGGCAGTTATAACATGAGTAATTGGTGTTCCAGCCAGTAACAAATATTTATTCATTTTTAGATGTCCTTTATATTTTTAATAGACTGTAAATAAAATGTAAGGCCAACTTTTAGCAGCAGGTTGCCATTGTTAATCCAATTTAGCCTCTGCACGCTGGAAAGTTGTCAGTTCTTGTTAACCGTCATGCCCTCATCAACTTTGACATGTTACTTTGTTTGTGTTTGGCCCTACAGTAGGAACCGGACAAGCTATAGGCTATATTTTTCTATAATTTCTGGGGACTCTTGGGTAAACAGTGGCTCAGTTGATAATAAAACAGTTGATAGTAATTAGCAGTGGCAAGCTAATTTCTGCATCCTTCATGCATGATTGGCATTCAGTGACCTAAATGAATGGAGTGGTTGATTGGGCATGCCTTGGGTCAGGTCTTTTGTCCTGTCTGTGTCCTCTGTTTTATGCCCAATGGAACAGACGTGACATTCAAACGTCTTGTTTGTACAGGTTTCCTTTTTTCCAGCTGTGCATACTTCACATTCTGTATTTGGGTTTGTTGTTCATGACAGATGTAATTGTCTGGTTCAACGTATTATTAAAGATAGTTGGCGGTCTACCGTTTTTTTTGCCCGAGGGACTCGTGCATTCCAGATAGCTGAATGAAAGTTTGTTCAGGAAGCACGGAGAGCATCGTTTTACAGGCAGAATAAAGTATGTTGAAACTGGAAAATGACTGTCGGTCGAGAAATATGCAGGCCCAGCAATTTCTTTTCAATAGCATTCCAACAAAGAAAACTCATTAACCAGGAAGGAAAAGGCCAATTCATTTTCCACCACTGGCTGGTCTATACAGGGCACTGACAAAAGGATCCATTAGACTTTAGTGATTGGAAAGATGTAAGCAACCCCATTTCCATTCTATGTCCACATTGCGTAATGTGAATGTTATTTGGAAATAGGATTTTTCCAAATGCACGTTCATTCATTTGGTCCTGTATCTATAAGCTACACATCATTGATCAAGTGGCTTGGCTTAGACTGGTCCAGCCATGTGACTTTATTCTCAGAGCCATACAGCCTCTTACAATCTCTTAATATCTGGCACTGGTCCTAGCTGGAATATGAAAAAGTATTAAATAATCAAATCAGAGCATACGCATTTAAGGCTTAAGCTTGGCTGAATATCTGTGTGATGGGATTGCCTATTTATACCCTGTTTCCGTGTGCAGTGAGGACAAGACAGACTATTGGGGACTGCACGCAGGCCGGTCAAGTACCTGTATCATCTTCCTATCATCTATCCTTATGTAGCCATGTGTGTAGCATGTAGTTTTTCATCCTCGATGAACCCAGAGAAGTCGACGCCACTTTTGGACATTTTTATTATAAGAATTGTTTTTTTTTGTACAGTAAAGTTTTAAGTGGTATTTGTGAATGCAGCTCTGCATTGTTGTGCTTGACACAGGTTTGCAAAAAGTAATCGCTTGCCCATGTGGTTCAGATCACCAGATATTGATGAATGACGGTACTTGGAGGGATCGGAGGTCACAGGCTTTCAGCTTATGTTTGCGCCATTGCCCTTAACACACTGAAATTCCTAAAGATTCCTTGATTCGTTTAATGATATTATGTAATGTAGAGGGGAAAAATGCAGATCCCTTCCAATAGTTCTTTGAGGAACACTTTTTAAACTCTGTAGAGATCTACAGTTTATACAATCACTACTGTTGATACATTATTATCCAGGAGCTAGGCTGAACCATTATTTGAACACACAACATTTTTAGTAGTAGTGTACAGTGCTACTATACAAAGTCAGTGACATGAAATCTCATTGCAGCGAATTCCATTTGAATGAATGTGATTTTGCTCATGCAACTATAGCGTGACCACAGCTTAACATAATCCTAGAAAACACCCTGTTGACACTGCCATCATATTAAATCAGGCAGATTGGGCTTCCTTCACCAAGCTTAAATGGTAGCTGGTAATATGAGCGTGATCTTAACTGTAAATCAAGAGCCACTCAAGCTTCGTAAGTGCAATTTAAAACCTCATCGGGGACACTCAGTGTTGTGTTCTGACAGTGCAGTTTTGTCAGACAGTGCTCACACTTTAATGGATTCGTCTCTAGAATCAACACACCCACGCAAACCATTTCACCCAGTATGATTCGGAGTAAAATCACTTCAGAAATGGACCCAAAATATATCTTGCAAATGCATGCACTTTTCAGTATTTTCTCCATTATTATTTATAGTTCAAAGAGAATTTACAGACAGTACAGAAAGCATTACTACTTACAATAAAAGGCACAGACTTTAGGACACAATTTACAGCTGGATACATGTAATCACACAGAAGCCATACACACAAACACAAGTAACTTTCATACAAAGTCTATAAACACATCAACCGAGTTAGAATAGTGAGCTTTTAAGTGACTGACAGACTTCTGTTCTTTAACTCCTGCCTTGTGGATCCACAGCATTGATTGGCTAGTGTGACCAGCTGGGCAGAAGATGCAAAACACACTGCACTAGAGTGCAACAGAACAATAACAACACGCTGCCAGTACTTTATGGCCACCACATTAAAAGAAAAGCTTTTATTTCCCACTATTATTTTTTTTTACATGAAATCATCAGATGGACGTTAAACTTGTACATACATGGCCAGACTGTCATACACTTACATTCATGCCGTTTTGAATTACTTATTTGCAGTTTGTTCATTTTCTGTGACCAAGTAGAAGCACTAATTCAAAGCAGACGCTTTCCTGTACGACATCAAACTACTTGTCGCCTCTTGTTACCAGCATGGAAAAACACAACCATTGTGCCAAGGAGTCATCGATTCCAGTTCTGAATGATGCCGTTCAACAAAGTTCGCTGACTCTGTTCTTGCACACACACACTCTGTCTAGACATAAACTGTTGATATAAATCCTTGATAAAACAGTCTTTGATTCTTGCACTCACAGTCCAGATCCTAATAGCTGACAGGATCGTTTCTGTACATTTAACCACTGTTTTTCTTCTAAGAAATGAGCTAGCTCAGCTATATACACTGTTTACAAAAAATTGGCCATACTTAATAAGTCGATATTTTATTTTGAAAAAAGTTTTGTGAGCAGTAAAGACACAGTAGCTCTATCTTAATAGAGAGTACATTTTGCCAATGCGTAGATATCATGCACGTGACTGTACATTAAATGGCTCAGGGAGCTTCAGGCTGCCGTTTGTCCCTTCACCCTCAGGGCATGAGGACGGCAGCAGTGACTGAAGTCTCATGAAAGGAATCCACGCACAGTTCTGTAAAAACCTGCACTCATCCATCAAGCCACGCCATTTCAGCGCCTGCACCCTACTGAGATCCAGCACCATGATAATGAGGCAGCAGCAAACCAGATGTGTGTGAGTGCACCGCGTGGAATGGGTAGTCCATGCCAGGTTGTTTGTGTGTGTCGCTGTATATCTGGAACAGCGAGAACACTGTCAAACTGGCGTCTGAAATATAGCACTGATGACCATCAAAGGTCCGTGGCTGACAGTTATCCATAGGTATCCCATCAGCACTGATGCTGACTGGCCGTAATGAAACGGCTTTGGAGGCCAGCTGTGAGAGAGCTTTCTGACTGGCTGATTAGTCAAATGATTTATGGCAGGTGAAAATAAAAGAAAGCGAGTAAAGGTAATGTACAAAACCCTCAAAAAATAACATACAGTATTTTTCGGCATGTGCATAAACAATTGGTGCGTGCCTCATAATGATGCATGTTAGACAAATGGCTTTACACTGTATTTAAGTAACTTGTTTTGTGTTTCATCAGGAGTTGAACAAATTATGTTTAAAATCACTTAAGAAAGTCAATTGCAACCTCATATTGTTGTAATGCCCAAAAACGTACTGTATAGTTATATTAATGACACGTATTGCGTGTTATTGCATGTGTTCCTTTTGCTGCCCTCTGGCTGTTGTCACTTGTAACACACAGGCACAACTTGTTAGCTTATTTGATTTAACATCGCTCTCAGCATCAACGGCTATGTGTGACAGGAATGCCAATACTAGTCAATCCCATTCTCACAGGAACCATTTAGAGCGACCAGTTAAACTAATGTATGTCTATGGGATGTACAGATGGGGTGAGGGTGGGGGTGGGGGCACTGCAGTAAAGGAGGACATGCAAACTCCGCACCGCTGCCTCACAACAAAGGTCTCGGGTTCAATCCCAGGGTGGAGAGACCTGGGTACTTTCTGTGTGAAGTCTGCATGTCCTCCCTGTGTCTGCGTGGGTTTACTCCGGGTACTCCGGTTTCCTCCCACAGTCCAAAGACATGCA
>JAUZSU010125282.1:0-17547 GCA_034780255.1 Parotocinclus maculicauda | reverse complement strand
CAAGGTTTCTTCCTACCATTTTAGGGAGTTTTTCTTTGACACTGTCGCCCTAGGCTTGCTCAACTTGGGATTGGCCTTTTAAGACAGTGTAATGATGTGAAGCTGCTTTGAGACAATGCACCGTTGTAAAAAGCGCTATATAAATAAAATTGAATTGAATTGAATTGAACTATGGGTATTACTTATAAGAAGGCTTCTCAGAAGATTTTTACATAGTCAAAACCCTGGCTTGTTGTTGCAATTCCAATTCATACTAAAATAAGTCCAATAGAGTCAAGGTCAGGTGCAAGCAGCCAAGTTCTTCATCAACGTTAGCAAGCCATTACATTATGTAAGTTGTTTTAGAAATGCATGGGAGAAAGCCAACACACTAACCTGTTGTTGAGAAGAAAACCCATGAAAATGTCAGCTTGAGATATCTGGTACAACCTGTAATACTGCTACTGTTTGTTTAAAGAGAGGTGACTGAAATAACAGACACGAGTAGTTAGAAGAGGTGTCTGCATGCTTTTGGCCATATAGGGTAAGTATAAATCAGTCTAGAAATCCTGATAACCTTCTTTCCTGATGATGTTCCCAAATATCAAGACAACAATTAACTACTTAGACAGCTTACATTGTTGCAGCGATTTTATGAATGCCATGATGATATCACGTTCCTGCGATAGATATCCAAATAACAAATTTCATTATGATTGAGCCTTCATAGGAAGAATTTATCATTTGAAGAATTGGAAGGGTTTATTCGCAAAGCATGAACCAACCCTTTAAGACTATGGGAGGCTTTCAGAACCTTCCACAAAGGTTTAGTGCTGTCCTGAATACAAAGTATAATCCTAATCTTTATCTTGTCTGATAATTGGCTATAATATGGAAAAACCTGCCTTTTCACACAATTTAAAATCTTTTTAGCCAAATTGTATTTATGGGTAATAATTTTTTTAGAAATGCTTTGACTAGAACTTTACTGTCAGCTGTTGAAATATTTTTATATTTTTATAGTTTGGATTCATGAAGTGTTGACAGTATCTGCTAAAATGATTAGATATGTTTAAAGCATTCAAAACTTTTAGGGCCAAACTTATTTTCCTGCCTTTTAATCTTGTATTAGGCTAGAAAAAAAAATTGGCACCTCTTGCATTAAACCACCCATCCTGTATGGCTGATGGAAAAGACTTCAATAATTTTTAAATGAAAGGAAAATATATTTTTATAATAGAATACATTGAGTAGACGTATTATGTGAATCCATTACTAAGGATAACCTGAGAAGTTCAGTTTATATATTGAATAATCTTGAATTATCTGCATTTAAATATTGCAGTTTTGCATATAGAAGCGATAACTGTATGGCTGTTGAACTACGTAAATTTAACCATAAAACACAGCATAAACCATATTTATCACCCATAGCCCTAACTCAATTAATACCTCACTCATTCTCCAAATTAAACAACCAAAATACCCTTGTTCCCTCATTCTGAAACATTTCCTAATTTTTGTAAGCAGTATATGTACTATATCACAAAAATATTACGCTAGAAACTGCCCAGTCTAAAGTGTAAATGTAAAGTGAATGTACAGTATGTAACAATATTATAAATGTCTATATTACTAAAGACAGCAAATTCAGTAATGATATCTAGGCTCATTTACTAACACTGCATAATGAATATGTAACCTTGCACCTGAAGTGCGATATACCAAACCTGCAGAGAAATACATTTGAATGTGTAAATGAGTCTGAATGACAGGTACGAGAATCATGCATATTTCATACTGAGGCTGTCATTGTGGTGGATAGGGGACTAAAATCATTTTTGGATATTAAAATAGCTTGAAAGCTATCTAACAATAAGATACCTGGTTCAAGACAGTTGATCCTAATCTCTGGTTGATTTGTTCCCACATCTATTATATAATAATTTTAAATTCAGCCCTGTTTTACTTGATCTTTCGGTTATGGGGAGGAGTCGCAGTTCTGCTCAAAGGTCCCAGAACTAATTTTAGAGGTTCCGATGCTGAATGGGTTCAGCACTGTCTACAAACTGCAGTGATCAGCAAACCAGTGTAGACCAGCAAGCACCTAATGTTGTTTTTTTAATAGCAGGGCTATGTTACATGAGATTAGCTGTTATATTATGTAATTAAACTCAGTAGTCAAATTACTATTTTCTCCTGAGTGCAAATAGCATTTGTTTAAATATAATCAGCAGGGTTAGAGCTGTGAACTATACTTTGTGGCAAAAACAAACCTCAACAATATATCGCAATGCCAAAGTCTGCACATACACAAGGTCCATGGTTTAGTCCTATTTCCATGCTCTTGGTGTATTTGAGAAACAGTAACTGGGAAAGCATTACTCAGGTCATAATACTTTATGGGGAAAAGCCTGTTTCATTACTTTCTTAATTTTCTTATTTTTTCTTAATTTTGCCAGCAAAATTCCAAGATGTTGCAGTGAGATCTAAAAAATATGGTTGGTTTAACTGAACACAGACTTCAAAACAAAACACACTGCGGTCTTTTCGCACTATACAAATAATTACATGGGTTTCTTTCTGATGTGTTCTCAGGATTCATAACTCACCAGCAGTGTACAGTGGTAGACCAACAAGGAAGGCACAGAAAACACTAACTATGTTTTCTCTGTCCTGCAATCAAACCTATTTTACTGCACCTGTGGTCAATCACAATGTACTTGGAATCATTAAGAAATTATTATTAAGTATCAAGTATTATAGTCTAGTAAATAAGTCATTATCATTTAGGACTCAATGCACACTGGTCATTTTAACTACACATCACTTACTCTCACACTTTCCTTAACCACTTAATCCAATTAATTTACTTTTTTATCACAATACTTTGACATCTTGTTTGTTCAAGCCATATATTTTCCGTTTATAACCTTCCCTTTTTGTTTACGTTTGTACAACATTTTTCACCTTTGAAACACCGTAATCTGTGGTGGATTTTTTGATAATTCTTTCCATTGTTTCAATTGACAAACCTATTGTTATGTCCATGTTTTCTTTCAATGAGTCAAGCCTATCAGGCGTTAAGGCCTGCAACCACCATGTTCTAATTATAGACTGATTTTTTAGACTTGTGACTATATATTTTAGAAATGCAAATTACAAGGCTCATTTCCTCAACATTGAGTGATTCCATAATTATTTTCTCTGCTTGATCTGGAAAAAGTATGCTGTTAATTAAAAACTATTTAATATGTCGGTGCTATGCTTCACAAAGCCAGATTAAAATATAAAGCCAGCTATTAAATATAATTTCTGCTGACATATCTGTGGTTTGATTATATGAAATGAAGGGGAAAATGTGTAATGTATCATAAACAATATATTCTGATGTCATTAAAGGTATGTTGTACCAAGCAAAAATAACACTAGACCCATGCATAGTAACATTTTGAAAGTCTTATTCATTTCCACTGTTTTAATCTTATCATAAAGATTATGGTCAGAACCTTTCCTGGAATGAATTGGACACAGATTGCAGCTCACCCTGGACAGGATGCCAGTCCATCACAGGGTTTGGCAGGGGTTGCTGTTGCTGCACTGTGCAATGGTTAACCCCATCGAGCCTCCACTCCATCAGACATGACCACTCATGCCTGTGTAACGTCTGACCCAGCCAGATGGCATGAGTGGGACTCAGGCCTGAGTCTCTGTGGTTGTGGACATTTTAACAAATTCATTCATAGGAATATCAAGTACGCAAATGTATGTCAACATTTAGGATTAGCAGTTAATTTAAAGGTGAAATTAGAGTTTGGTGTTGTTGATCAATAAGATGACAGTCAGATGTGAGTGAAGATTCTGTTGTATGATCTATTAAGTCTGGTGTTCTTAACATGTTTGTAACATGTCTTAATGCAATAGAAATGTTGAAGCTCTTGTGAAAGGAGGTTTGGGAAACCCAGTGTACAGTATTGGTCATCAGTAATCAGGACTGCAATTATTGCGACATAAGGGGTCACACCAGATTCAGATTAAAAAAGTTTACACTCACAGATATGAACAAGCTGATAATTTCCTTCATTAAACAAAATAACATGGATCAGATTTTTGTGTTATATACTAGTTAGGATTTCTTTACCTAGTTTTTGTACTTGTGTGAAAATCTGAAGGTTTTGGGTCATACTGTATTCATGCAGAAATATAATACATATAAAAGGGCTTGCAAGCTTTTAAGCACCACTGCAGATATTTTAATATTAACCATTTTAAAATTCCAATCACAAAAATGTAGTTTAGTCTAACAAAACCTCCTGTGGTTCAAATGCACTTACTTCAATCATGAAGGACGTTAGCAGAAATCCTTTTCTGATTTCAGCCAGTGATCTTTCTGAAAGAATCTGCTGTCACTACCCTGACCTGTCTGCTTTACAGGCTTTTCATTCCATTACTATCACACAGCCACCCACATACAAGACCAGATCTCTATACAGTACAATCAGGCTGAGTCAAGTGAGCTACTGCCAGAGATTTGTATTTTAAATGCAGAGTTGTGTTCTTATACTATTCTGTTTTTCAAAGTCTGCAACACCAGGTGGCATGCATTATTTATTTAGTAATCATGCAATATGCAGAACAATATATATGGTTGCTTTTGAGGACTGTGGCCTTGAGGTATCAAGTATGTGATACAATATACACTTGGTCATCCACTGTACAAACATTTCAATTAAAGCTTAAATATTGGGAAGTGTATGGCTTATTTCTTGAAGGAAAAAACAAGCCTCCAATCTCACAATGAGTTTATGGGAACACGTTACACAGTGAATAAAATAAAATGTTACTACCACTGTCTTACTTATGTTCCACTGACCGACACTGAGACTACCCTGACCTTATGTTCTGACCCCTAAATTCTGTGAAATTGTTGGATGTGCTTTCTTATATTTACACTTCATTTGAGTCTTTATTTGGGTGTTTGAGGTATTGTTTAATGCCTTCTAGATGAGAATATACCAAGCTACTGACTTCACTGTATAAGTAGAGTTTCTGTCACTGTCAATGCACAACATAGACAGAACATTTGAATATTTCAGAAAGTATTGCTTGTCCTGTCTATTAGCTTCAAAATTACTTATGACAACTTATTGTAGAGTAAAATCCAGGTCTATCCACTGCACAGCTAATGAGCAACACTGAATAGACTGTTACTTTCAGTAGGCAGATGTCACATAAAGTGGTATTGGTGTCGTTATCTGAGCACCTTTCTCAGTTAGAAACTGAGAACATGGATACCGTACTAGGCTGACCCTTGTGTTGAATTGAGCAATGTGGATGTTTCTAATTTAAACTTATGATGTAAGTTGTTTGTAATTAATGTAAAGTCATGAAGTCAATGGTTTTTATGCCCTCACACTGGAGCCACAAATTATGGTTAAATTGTCTTAATTTACTGTACAATGTATAACGTATTGAAATCCCAAGTATCACAGCTTAAGGTCATATGTTTCAGAACATATTTTTAAACAGAGAATTCCCACAACTCTGATCAGAATGAAGTGGTTAAGACAGTGAATGAATGAATGAATGAATGAATGAATAAATGAATGAATGAATAAATGAATGAAAGTTAATTCACAGGCAAATTAACAAAATTTTCAGTATATTGTATTAATTTATTTAGAAGAATAAATGTACATATATGTAAGTACATGTGATTGTTTAAACTTCAAATATAAAAGTAAATGTGCTGTAAGTTTTCATATTGCACTTGTATGTTGTGTTGAAGTATTTTTTCTCTTTTTTTCAAAAACAGTAGTGGCAATTTTAGCTTGTTCTGAGCATAATTGATAAAAGCAAACACAGCTTTGAACGCCTGTGTGCAAAACAATTTCCCATTAAAGTAATGTGATTAATTGCAGAAATCAGTGTTGAGTATTCTGTTTTGTTTTGTTTCTTAGTTTTGCATTTTATTTTATTTTTTTGTGGTACTGTGGATAACAAATACTTAACGTGTTGGATTTGAGTGTGTTCTGTGTATTCCATAATGAAAAACAGAAATATTTAGCTTGCAGTTACATTAACTTTTGGTAAGAGTGTCTACATGAGTTTCCTCTGTGCACTCTAGTTTCCTCCCACATTTTGAGGACACGTTTTTGTTTAATTAGTTTCTCTAAAAGTGTTCGTGTGCGTGTGTTTGTGCACAAGGTATCCTGCCATTGTCATGTGATGCCATGTCTAAAGTTTGTACCCGCCTTGCAACCTCTCAGTAGGTCCCAGTTCTCTCTGACCATGAGCTGGTTTAAATAGCTATGAAAATGAATGAATGAATGTCTTGCTAAGATGTAGTGGTCACAGTGCCTCCATGACATAAAACATCACTTAGACATGCTTGATTAATTCTTTTCGTCTTTTAAAGAAGCCACTGATATATGTCAGCATACACTGGTTATCCTTGATGCTTTGTTCTCTCCAGCACTGAAGTGGCATGCCATTTTTTTAATAGTTCATATCACACTAGTTTAATACCTTGCCATGTAGATAACACCTTAAGAACACATGCTAAAGAGTACATACACTGCTCACACAAATTAGGACATATTTAATTATGGGATATTTAATTTTGAAAGATCATCTACTTTTTGTGAGCAGTATATATACAGTGGTACCCCAGAGAGCATTATATAAAAACGGACCCTATAAAAAGCATCTGAAAGCCTTTTAATAGGGTAGCACTTTTTCACCCTCTTGCCTATTCAGACCACACCTATAATCATTTACATATCTGCCAAGTTTTACAGCAATCTGACATTTGTATCTGGGTGCTTTATTTTTGTTAATGAGTATTTATAAATCGGTTTGCCTTCAGGAACTGGATTAGTATTTTTCCCTGAAGTCTGAAAATCATTATGTGTACACAGAAGATCTGCACTCATTTCTTTTTCAAACGCAGCTACAAAGTTTGACATTGCTTCTCCAGGCAAACCCTAGTTAACCACAGTCTTAGCAACAATACTGCAATTCAAAGCAGGCCATGTTTACTAGAGTTTCTTTTCAGACCCCAAAAGTTGAGCAGTTGGTAGTTTAGGTCAATCAGCCATGAAATTAATTGCAACCCACCCTAGGAGTCTCAGCACTATTGCATGAAGATGTTGTAATTGTACAAGGTCATTTTAACTCATTGTGCATCTGATTAGGTTTTTTTAAGTGCATGGAAACAAGTTTCACTGTTTATTTTCCAAAAAATTGAATCAAGGTTGGTTAATACAGCTTTGTTCATAATTGTGTCATTTTGCTGTTTGTTTTTGCACCTATACTTTTTCAGAAAACCACTGTACTGCATTTCAATAAGCCATAAGTATTTGTTAAATTACTTCAGAATCTTCAGTGTAAATGTCATATTTCATTAGAAATTGTGCCCAGTAGCCTGTTATGAGGTCACAGAGGATTTAGTATTTTTAGAGCTAAAATCAACATATGGAGCAAAATTTCAGATGGGTTTTTAAAGAAATTTGCATTTGCAAACATCTCCAAAATGAGTTTATGCTTAATTTATTATCAGCACTTTCTCTGACAGAATTCGGAAGTTCTGTTTAAATCCCAGCTCCTCAGAATCCGATAGGCCAGATGCAAGTAGACTTGGATCTTGAATCAGTACTCTGGTGGCCGCATTTGTGTATGCTGGGGTACATCTGTGTTTGGTCACATGAGTGTGGACATCACTGGAGGTGCCAGTAACGTACCATTTGGTATGACAAAGCAATAATTACGTGATTTATCTGTAAGAAATGAGAAAAACAGTAACCTAGTAGCGCATCTGAAGTAAAGGCAAGAGACTGTACTCAGGGACTGGTTTAATTATTTCTTATTAGAAAAAAAGCACACATTTGACACAATGCCACTGATATAAATAAGTAGTATAAGCACTAATATAACTCGTGAAGCACTGGTAGCAAAGCCTATGCAACATTTTAAAGCCACATTTGGATATGATCATGAGTGTATAATGACATTGTTTGTAATAATGTTACTCTAGAGCAGCGATGTAATCTAAAGAAGCACAGTACTTAAGTATTTTTGGATCTCTCTACCTTATTTAAGTTTTTTTTAATTATGTAGAGTTGCACTTTAACAACACTACATTACCTGAATTAAATGCATACATTAACTAACGCTGATACTCATACATATGACCTAAATACCTTAATTACATTGATACTACAAAATAATCTTTGATAGTCTCCAGGCAGGCAGGTTGCAAGTTAGATCATTGGCTGGTAAGCATATTAATGCAAAAGTACAAACCTGCTCTCAAATCCATTTTTGATTTCCATTCAAGCTCAGGAATGCCAGATGCTAAAGACAATAATGGTATTATAGTAGGACCGTGTTCCCTCGCCACTTCGTGGTTCACCTTTGCGGCCTCAGTGCATCGCAGGTTTTCAAAAAATATTAATTGAAAAAAATATAGCGCGTTTTCACTGTTTCACGGGCTTTTGTTTAACTCGATCTGCACATGCGTAGTACGTGTGGTATAGTTAACGTATACATATACATGCATTTGATGAACTTTTACATTAAAACTCACAGAATTTATAAAAATATATTAAAACAGAAGTTAGACTAGATAAGTTTAAAGGCTTAAATGAGGCCTCATAATTCTCAAAAGTAGTGTCTGCTTCCTTTTGTTATCAAAATAATTAATAAATGATATTTAGATACTTTTATTTAAGTGTTAGCTTAAGGTAAGGTAGCTTTTAGGTACTTTATCCACCACTGCTCTCAAGCATGTTTTTCTTCATTTTTAAATTTACAAATATCCTTAACTTATTTATCATGTTTAAGACTGTATCTACAGATTATTTTAATGATAATGTTTGTATGGTTATTTAATGATTTACTCAACAATGCGAATACCTATACTGTAGATTAAGTTTGTATTATTTATTCACATATCATTGCACATTAATACTGTATAAAAACTAAACACAAATCAATATTATTTCTTGTGAATAACAACAGGTCTTTTTCTGTAATGTTCAGATGTGTATTTTCAGCCAACTTAAACCCCACCAGATCCTTATGGACCTCACTATTTGTCAAATCTTGACTTTGGTGGTGTTAGTACTTAAGCCTGAAAGCCAGACGAATTACCAGACAATATATTTCCTCACAGTATTTTTGCTAAGTCTAAAATGCAGCCACTTTCATTTCCTGTTTTCGTTTCCGACCAAATAAGAAGAGTTCACTGGAAGGCTCTGCAAAGCAGTGTTGCTTTAGTAACATGATGAACCACATCCCGAGAAAGATTTAATCAAAAGTTTAGATTCAACTTTTGTATTCTGCATTCATATAATCAATAAAGATAAGATAATCAGTTCCATTGAAGAGGTCATGCTTTTGGATCAATGTCACGATCAATTGTTCTTCAGACCTGCCTTATTCTGGTATTTATATTTTAATCTTTGTTAATCTGGTCTGTCCAATAAACAACATTTGTGAATGCTACATGTGTTGTTCCATTTTTTTCCTATGTTTAACTTGTTGTTTTTTTCTCGATAGTTTAACCAGTAGTAGAGTGACCATATTTTGGTTTTTGTACTCAGGACATGAAAACAGCAGCCAGGTCAGCCAGGCAGCCGGACATTCAGTAGAATGATGGAAAGTTGGGGCCTGGGGTGGTTCAAGGTCAATACTGTGCTTATGGTTAAATTGTTTCCTTAAATGTTTTTTAAAACATTTGTTAGCATCAGCTAATTCCTAGTCATTATCACAAAATCTGTACTTTAATTCAATTTATTTTCTATGACCAGTCAGACCTTTAATGTCAAACCTTATCTGTCTTAAATTTGCACATTATTTTAATTCCATTTTCTGTGACTGGTCAGATCTCTCTGGAACACAACAGATGTTACAAATTTGAACAAATTATCTAAAAGTCAATTTAGCAGTTATTATTAACTTTGCATATTTAGATGCAGTAATGAAGCCAAACCAAAGCCATATGACAGAAAGCATAGTTATGAAATACCAAATTGGCCATAGTTAAACAGAACACAACAGAATTGTTAACAAGATTAATAACAAATGCCTTTATAGCATACATATGACCACATACATTTATTGCTCTCCAATCCGTTTTCTACAAAACATTATATGGAAAAAAATCACCTCACAAATACATGCAAGGAAGACTAATCTGTCCCTTGGCATGACTGAGTGTGTGACTTGTGCCTTACCCAGGGTGTATTCCCTGCCCAGTGTTCCCAGTATAAGCTCTGGATGTGCAATGACACTGATATATATCAATTTAAGATTCCAAGAATCAGTTATTGTGCTGATTTAGCCTATCTGGCTCTGATTGAGCCAATATGGTTGTGTTGCATCATTTTGTGTGAAGTTTTGCAAAAAGGCAAAAGTAATATGATTAAGTAACTGAGCACCTCAGTAGAACCCCATTCAACTGCCAGTGTATCTAAAAATTTACAAAATCACATATTTAAATTTACAAACCTGTTTGCAAAGGAGACTAATGAGATTGTTAACTTCACTAAAAATGGTGCCCACATCCCTTTTATCTGCAGATTTACATTTAGAATAAATAATTTATCAGACACCCTTATCCATAGCAACTCACAACTTATGCAATCTTAAAGGTCTTATTCTTCAATGTCCAAACAGATGTGCAGAGGTAGAATTACACCCTGAACTTTCTGGTCTACAGTCCAGTACCTTAATCGCTAATAATCCCAAAGATTTCAGGGGACTTATGTATATTTACTTAATTAGCAAACTGACTTACTTAGTGTGACTAACAGCTTATTCATGCTTATAGCCAAAGCAATTATAGTTCATACTTCTTGCTCAAGAGCCCAGCTGTGCCAACTTGGCAAAGATGGAATTTAAAACCCTGGATTCCTGGTTCAAAATCCAATACCGCTATGCCAACATATACCTAGATGAAATATCAAGGACAAAATGAAAGCTGGATCACATCAGGCTTTCTCCAACACTCAGCCAAAATGTATGTCTAGTTTTTAAATAGATGCAAACTACTGAATAAGAACCTAGAATGACTTCAGCATGAATGGCTAGTGGAAAAACATCTGAGCAGTAAAATGGCTGAATACTTATGGTCACCTGACTTTGGGGGACAAATGTATAAAAAAAAACTTTTATTAAAAAACTAATTAAAACTGACTTCCTCACTGCCTACAGTCAAAGACCAGGAACTGTATGCGCAAAATAGCTCTGAAATGTGTGTACATAACCTTAAACTTGGGAGGAAATCATATGTATATTTACAGAAACTTTGACCTATGCATACAGCAATACGCCTACTTTAGATACAGTGGGATTTGGTGGCAGTTTTTTATCTTTATGAAATGACAGAAAACTGTGGAAATCACTCTCTAAATCACTTTGTCCACATCCCTAAAATAGTTGTTGTTGTTGTTGTTGTTTTACACTGAAATTTGTCTCTGATAAAAAAAAGCTTTTAATCATTAAATATATGCGTTTTAAACATGAAACTTTAACATTGAAATACAAATTACCTCACAAATGGTGAAATCAAATTTATGATATTGTGGCTCACAGGCTCAGCATTAATGGACATTTGTGGTGTCTTTCCAGTCACAGTGTTGTCTATCCAAAATGTTAGATGTTCTTTCATCACATTGTGGGAATTACAGTCCAAAATTGCATCTAAATATCTAGTCTTTTTAATTAAAAAATAGGGAATTGGGGGCTGGCCATATTGTGTCCTCAGTACCCCTGAAAGCGGTACTGTCCTAGAATCGCCCCTGCTCTCAAATTTTCAATTCAATTTTATTTGTATAGTGCTTTTTACAATAGACATTGTCACAAAGCAGCTTTACATGATATATAAATAACAATTCAGCTTTTCATATTAAGTACTACAGCTTCTCAATAACTGCATATGGACTTCTTTGCCATGATAAGCATTAAAGACCAGACAGTATTTATGTTTTCCATGTACTTGCTTTTAACTACACTTAAATCATTTTATCCCATCTTTAATCAATACAGTATCTCAATTATAAATTGAGTAATTTTTGGCTGCAAACACCAAAAGTGACAAACAAAGCTACAGGTACTATCTACGTTATAGTGGCTTTTTGTCATTAAAACCTAGTACTAACTAAAGAATTAAGCGAGGACATGATTTTCAAAATCCTAAAGATGTTCAATGATAATCGTTCACCAGAGAGTCATTCTCTTGAAACTATGTGCTAAATTTGGTTTGGTTTGGATTACAACTAAATAAAAAAAAGCGAGAGCATTGCCTGTGAGGGAATCTAGTATCACTCATAGTGGTGATATACTGTTTATAGGAAGTAACATTTTAAATGGTGTAAAAGTGTCTAAAACGTGTTTGGATATTCCATCATTCCTAAGCTCTTATTTCAGCCATATTGGTTGACACGCTGGTACATTTCATTTCCACACATGACTGTAAACAGACTAACATCAAAGTGCAGTTTGTAAAAGTGTCTGGTTTTCCAAATAAAATCTGAACAAATGTCTGCACTCATGTTGTTACAAGGCTGATAGTTATCACAAATAACGTACATTTGGATGCAGTATGTTACATTCAGCATGATGTTCTCATCTAGAGTGACTCACAATTGAGATACTAATGCAATGTACATGTACATACAAAGCAAATGTGGTGTTAATGGCTAAAGGTCCCAACAGTGGCTGCTTGGGACTGCTGGGATTTGAAGTTCTATACAATAAAATTGCTTTCATAAGACTAAGGCAGTTTTATTCTTAACTTCCATATAGTGACTTATAGTGCAATTACCACAGTTGAGAAACCAAGCTGCTGTTGGTCTGAAAATACAGATATCTGAAATATCCCAAAAGTTGTGGCTCACACTGTTCTAACTGTTAACTGTTTTAATATTCTGATTTCACTGCATCAACCATTATCTGTTCATGATGCTACTGTTGATACCCCAAATTTGCTTCCTCACCTTGATCTCTGAGCTTCCACCTTGCTTTCAAAACCAACATCCAAGTTTATTGTCCAATGATTTACTGGCTGACCCACACACTGTACATTTCATCTCTGCTGTTTATTCACTTCAGTAATTGTTCTGTAAAAAATACTTTTTGTTAAAGTCTGAATGGTCTAAATGCTCTAAATGCAAACCTAAATGGTTTGCAATAGGCAGGCAAACTAGAGTGTGTACACTTTCTATGGAGGCCATCTTACCTCATTACTGATTGGTCTTGGTCATGTGCCAACAGAGCACTTCCATTCAATCTTCTTTCTCCATCTCCATCCTGATGGGTCATAATGTAGACTGACCCTCTGCCCTGCTCCTGATGGGATCATGGGACGTAAGAGGTTCTTCCCCTTCTCCATGCTGTAATTTAAACATTGTCATGCCGCTATTTTCAGTGCCACATCTTTAAATCTAGAATGCAGTTTTGATGTATATTTTCTTTCTACAGTAAGTGTTTTCAAGAGGTCTCCCACTCTCCAAGAGGATGTTGAAGTTCAATACAATGCTGCATAAAGATTTTCATCACAGAGTGGTTGGGCTGATCTTTTTCCGCCACTGTTCCTCATACTGCTTTGACATGTCAAATCAAATGCCTGCTTACAACTAGCTTGCTATTGCATTAAGTAGCCCTTTCAAAAGTCAAAAATGGGAACGATGTATTTAAGTTGTGTAATGAGTAAGTTCCCCTTTGAGTCCATTTATATTGGTTCTTTGTTGAAAATAATAATAATAATAATAATTATTATTATTATTATCATAAATAATAATAATAATGATAATAATAATAATAGGAGGAGGAGGAGGAAATTAGTAGTAATAATTAGAAAAGTAGTAATAGTAGAAAAGTAGTAGTCATTTTCAGAAAGTACTAATAATATGATTGTTTACCACATGGAAGTAAAAAATTAAAAATAACAGGTGGCTGATTTCATTAACTGTTGCACACTATAGTTGTACTAGCTGTACAGCTAACATCTTTCTGTTGTGTAGTAATAAAATTGTACTACAACAGAACTCATTTTGTACAAGATCTTTTTCGAGTTGTCCGGCATTTATAACAAACACACCAGAAATTTGTTTATACGTTTTAAACTGTTTTACGTTTTAAAATCCTGTCTGATCACTGTTTGACCCAGTACCACATAATTATTATGCCAATGCCAATAATCTATGTTCCTCTAAAGTATGTCCTTAAGATTGTTTGTAGATGTTTGCAGTGAAGGTACTTCAAGCTGAACCAAGTCATAAGAGTTTAATCCGTCAAGCTACAAAAAGTGATGGTACTTGTTCATGTGTGTGTGTGCTTTTTTACAGGAATGTTGTTTTAAAAACACTATCTGCATTAGTATCCACGTTAAGTAGTATTCATTAAGTAAGTGTGATGTTCAAAGATAGGCAGAAAAGTGTGTGTGTGTGTGTGTGTGTGTGTGTGTGTGTGTGTGTGTGTGTGTGTGTGTGTGTTTTGAGAAAAAGAATCGAAAAAAAGAAGTAAAGTAAGGGTTTTTAAGTGAAGTGAAAAGAGAGCTTGAGCTGTAAAGAATAATTAAGAATAATAGAGGAGGGAATTTGAGAAGAAAGGCAGAGTTCTGAAATAAAAATAAGCAAGTTTGAAAATGAGTTTGAAAGGACCACATTGAAAAGAAAGCAAATGTGGAAAAGTTTGAGACAGGCAGTTCTGAAATAAAAATAAGTGATAATTCTATTGACCGAGGGCTCAGAATGAAATAATATAGAGCAAGATTAGTGTGAACAGAAAGCTGAGTTAGAATACTGAAAAGCAAATATTTGATGCTAGAATTGAAGTAAGGTGGTAGAATGGTATAAAGACAGATTTCTTAATTTAAAAGAAACTTAAAGTGTTGCGTTACATTGAAGAAATATAAGAAAACAGAAAACCAATATTTAATTGAGTTTGGGAGACCTTGTTCTTTGTCAGTCTTTGTTCTTTAGCCAATTTCCTTTACTTCCATTTTTCTATACAATCCATTTTCTCCTGCTCCTCCATATAACTGTGTTTGTTCTGGTTGTCACTTAACTCTCCAAGTAGTACAGCTTTAAAGGACATGTTCTGTGCACTGAGACACCTAGCTAAAATCTGACTCAAGGTGCCCAATCAATAGCACTCTCTGAAAGCAACACACATAAGCAGACATGCACACTTTCTCTTATAGATATATAAACATAGTAATGCAAACATGTTGTATATAATGTAATATTATATTAATCATATGCTTAGGGAGCTCTTTTCCTTTTGGACCACCAGTCCTGGTTTTAGATTTAGTCCTAAAATCACCAGTTGGTCATGTAACACAGAGTAGATATCAATAATTATTTAGGGCTGTGAGGTGTTGTAAAGTGCAAAAAAATGCAAGTCATCAAACAGCAATAATTGAACCACTAATTATGTTATATCTATAACTAATGCTTTTTGGGTTATCATTCTTGACTGCCCAAGAAAAAACAGTTCTTCTTTTAGAGGATCGCAAGAACAGATCATAAACAGAATATCACTTGGAAGACAAGAAATGTCTTTAGAGATTTAGAGATTAAATTTAGAGATCTTGGATTGTAAAATACAGCTACACTGTTGCTTTTATGCAGATGAATCACTCACGTAATTACTCAAAAAAATCAATATTGTGCATTTTCTCCAAATGGTTGCTTTTGACAATGCCCTTGGCATATACTTTGCATCAGTCATTGAAAGGTGGTCAGACTAGAGTCATATGTGTTTAAAGCCTGCCCCAATTTCACAATATAAAATTTTGTGATATTTATAAAGGCAAAAAGTCCTTAAATAGATTTTGCTGAGAGGCTGTGGGGCTTCTTGATTCTTCCCAGCTAAAGCAAGCCTAAAAGGGTTGCTGCTGGGTGGACTGAGAAAACAGTCCTGAAGGCTGGAATGTAGAGCCCCACTGTGCCTAACTGATCAAATTTACTGAACCATGTGTGTCTACGTTGGGCTGGAAGGAATAATACAACTATGTTAAATCACAATCATGTGCAGCTTTCCTTTGTAGACATCACAGCCCAAAAGACTATGTTTGACAGCCAAGTGTGAAAGATTTCTTTATGCGTGCAGGATTTTCAGACTTGGTGGTTGGCTAAACTGAAAATTGTGAAACTGAATTAAACAGCTGCATAATATTTAGAAAACCTTAAGATCAGCATTCAGCAGTCAAACAATACTTTGAGATTATTAGTGAAATTAATGTCTTAGTGCATGAAATCATTATGTTGCCTTTCATTCCACAGAAAAAAAAATCTAGAGCTGTTTGTAATGATTTTTACAAAGGCTCATTCTGGGCAGCATTTGTAGGAGAAAGATGACTTATTAGATGAAATATAGGTTGTCATTTGGAAATGGATGCAAACCATCAAGAAAACACTCCATGTGTTTTGGCCTATTTAAGCATACAAGTATGTTTTTATGTGAGTAAATATGCAATGTATTTAATTTGTATGAAAAAGCTAAATTAATCAAGTGAAAATAGGCCATTGGTGGCACGATGGATTGGTGAATAGCACTGTCGCCTCACAGCAAGAAAGTCCTGGGTTCAACTCCAAATGGAGCGGCCTGGGTCCTTTCTTTGTGGAGTTTGCATGTAATTGTGGGTTTTCTTTGGTTACTTCAGTATCCTCCCACGGTCCAAAGACAGACATGTTAGGTTAATCGGAGTTTCTAATGTGGCCAGAGCATATAAGTGTGTGTATGTATATGTAAGTGTATGTGCCTTACAATGGCTTGTTGACTTGTCTATGGTTGTTTGTGCCTTGTGCGCTTTGGCACTGGCTTTCACGCAACCCTGACGAGGATTAAGTATTAAATAAATTAATGAATAAATAAAATGGGCCATCGGTAGGGTGAGGATCACCTTAAGCTTTTACGATTCATTTGAAGCTGACTATTGTTTATTTTTAATAAATATAAATATAAAGTCATGACACTTTGTAATTGAAAATATTACCATTAATGTTAGCTTAACAAGTCTAACTTTTAGTAGCACTGTGTCTGTGTTTCCATTTTTAAATGAGAGCACTTAACAGTGGCTTTAATTTTTTGTGTTTCATGGTGCTTGATTTGTGTTAAACTGTAAAGTTACCATACAGTAAGTGCACTGTTAATTTGGGTTAGTCAGTGCTTATGTCCACTCTCTGGATACAACAAAGTCGATGGTATAGTACTCTCAAGCTTTTTAATCAGCTGTTTTCTCTGTGTGTTCTCAGATCTGCTTGCTCATTTGTTGGTGTTGGATGCCTTGTGTAACAGCTCTGCTCTGGTACTTTCACTCTAAGATTGTGATGGCTGGTGCCACTTTTCAACTTCAGGCACTTTGACTGATAGAGATTTAGCACTGCAAGCATGACATGGCCGCACCGGCTATCACAGGCATTGTAACCAGAAACTCCATGCTTACAACTAAAGCTTCTGGAGAACTTTTTGTAATTTGTGTATGTGTGTGTGTGTGTGTGTGTGTGTGTGTGTGTGTGTGTGTGTGTGTGTGTGTGTGTGTGTGTGTGAGAGAGAGAG